>PVJX010027128.1:0-25144 GCA_004027295.1 Dolichotis patagonum | reverse complement strand
AACAAAAGTTTCCAGTATACTGTATGTAGGCCGGGCATGGTGGCTACTGCCTATAATCTGAGCACACAGGAGGCTGAGGCAGGAGGATCACTGTCACTATGAGACAGGCCTGGGGTACAAAGTTCAACACCAGCCTTAACTACAAAGTAAGACTCTGTCTCAAAAACAACTAAAAGAGGGCTGGGGATCTAGCTCAGCAGCATAAACACTGCCTGGCAAGAATGAAGTTACAAATTTGTTCCCCCATACACCCCCCCAAAAAAAAAGAGCTGAATGTGGTAGTGCACACCTATAATCCCAGCATCCAAGAGGCTGAGGCAGGAAGAGTGTTGCAAATTCAAGACCAGCCTGGGCTACAAAATGAGCTCAAGCCTAACCTGAACTGCATAGTGAGACCTTGTCTCAATAAAGACAAAATAAATAAATAAATAAATAAATAAAATAAAGCTTCAAATTGATTTGTGGTTTTGGTTTTAGTTTTAGTTTTTGTTATTGTTTTGAGACAGGGTCTCACTATATAAATTCAGACTGGCCTTGAACTAACTATGTAGCTCATGCAGGTGTTGAACTCCCAGTGATCCTGCTTCAGCCTGAGATTGAGTGTGAGCCACAATGCCCAGCTCAAGACTTGAAATTGAGAGGATACAAATGTAACAAATTTACTCCTGAAGGACTTACCCCTGTTGTTTTCAAGCCTACATGAAGTTCACCAGTACTTAGATGGCTTGGATTCCTGGGCTCTGTCCCTGGAGTTTCTAATTCAGCAGGTCTAGGGTGAAACTTGGTATTTGCACTTCTAACAATTTCCCAGGAGACCGCCTGTGCCAGTTATCTTTCTCTCATTGCTGGGACAAAATACCCAACACCCAAAATAAAGAAAGGAAAGGTTCATTTAGCTCACTGTTTGTGAAGGTTTCAGTCCATAATCAGCTGGCTCCAAGGCAGGCTGGCAGGGCACTGGGGCAACTCTTCAAGGCAGCAGCCAAAGCCAAAAGGCAGAAACAAGCCTCCCTTGTATTGTACACAGGCCACTCCCCACTGGGGTGGGTGTAGCACTCACAAAATGAGTCCCCCTCTTGCACAGGATAAGGATATTTACAAAATAAGGATCCCGGCTCCCTGCTGAGTCTCTCAATTAAATTTCTACACTTCTCAAATTGACACAATGTATCAACCATAACAATCCACCCCTTGTCAACTTGGCAAGCAGATGCATTTGTTTATTCCAGTTTCCAGATACAGGACATGCTTATTCTTAGCATTTTGCAACTGGAACATTCTAACATGGCTTAACAATCCTTAAGAACCAGCATTAACTCTGTCAACATTATATTACATTAAAAACATCACATTTTGTTCTTGGACCCCCAAACACTCATGCACATCCCTTTATGCAAAGGCATTTAGGGTTGCCAAAGTCCTAACAGTCTCAGCATTGCTGAAAAGGTTAAGCCTAAATCTCCTCTGAGATGTGAGGCAAACCTTAGCTGCAAGTCCCTGTACCAATGAAAACAAACTTAAACACTTGCAACATGCAAAGGCAGAAGATAAACACTCCCATTCCAAAAGGTACAAACGGGATACAAAGCACTGGAACCAAAACAAGTCCAAAATCCACCAGGGAAAATGTTAAGTCCTGTAGTTGGCCATTCAGCTTCTGAAGCAATTTGTGGCAAATTGTGAGCTCCAAAGGGCTTCTGTGGTTCCACCCATAGGGCACTTTTGGTGGTTACTGGTCCCACAGCTTTTCTCTTAGACCTGCTTTGCTCACCCCTTGCAGCTTTCCTCAGATGATCCACATTTCGTGGCTTTTTCAAATTTCTGGGGTCTGCCCTGCACCTTTGATTTCACACAGCTTTATACACTCAGGGCACACTGCTTAGCCTTTTCAATCTCAGAATGTTTGCATTCTGTATGCACCTAAAACCAGTATTACATAGAAGATGCCAAGTTCTACTGCTAGCTAAAGCAGTAATCAGGCTTTCCTCTCTTTTGGCTGTAGGGGTCAAATGTCTGGATTGCTGAGCACTCTGATCCTGATTGTGAGGAATAGATTCTGTATGCCACTGCCATTCTGGAACCTGGTATGGCCACTGCCACCATTCTGGAACATGGTGCTCTGTGGCTTTCTCTTCAGAGCAAAGTCTTTCACTTTTGCAGTTTTGAGGCTGCAAACTGTGGGGATCCACTGCCTCTTCCCTTGATGCTTATAGGCCATCTTTTTTATTGTTTTGTTCCTTCTCAGCAATTGAGATCTCAGCTCTGTCTTTACAGTCCACAGCTTTCTGGCCAAATTCACAACATTTCAAATTCTCCTGCTGGGCTCTTTGCTCTTGATTTACAGCATAAATCTAGGGGCTGGTGATATACCTCAGCAGCACTAGTGCCTGCCTGGCAACTGCAAAGTTGTAAATTCAATCCCCCGTACCAAATAAAAAAAAAATCTGGATGGAAATATGCTATCAAGTTAGGGGCTGGGGATTTAGCTCAGTGGTAGAATGCTTATCTAGCAAGCTGAAAACCCTAGGTTTGGTCCTTAGCACCAAAAAATAAAAAACAAAAAAAATCTAAAAAAAAAATACGACATCCATCTAGCTAAAAGCCCACAACAATAGCCATGCCACTGCCTCAACATTCCACTGCCTTGAAATTTTTCTGCCAGGTTAATCAGTCCATCATCCTTAATCTTAGACTCAGGCAAAGTCTCTGGACAGGAGCAAAATGCAGACAAACTTTCTGCCAAGCCATAACACACATCATCTGGAGTCCAGCACCCAAAGCAGTCCTTCCCAGCAGAAACTGCCCAAGCCTGGTCTTTACTGGTTTGATTTCTATCAGCCTTCTGGTCTTCTGAGCTCTGAGCAGAATCTCCCACACAAAACAGCCTAAGGTGTTCCAACTTCATACATTCAGATGAAATCTGGAAACCTTTCCAATCTCCCCACAAGCCATTCCCAAAGGCTCTTGAACCACATAGGTACAGTCACAGCAACAACCCCAATCCTCTGGTACCAAATTTTGTCTTGGTTACTTTTCTCTCATAGCTGCAACAAAATACCCAACACCCAAAATAAAGGAAGGAAAGGATGATTTAGCTCACTGTTTGTGGAAGTTTCAGTCCATAATCAGCTGGCTCCAAGGCAGGCTGGCAGGGCACTGGGGCAACACTTCAAGGCAGCAGCCAAAGCCAAAAGGCAGAAACAAGCCTCCCTTGTATTGTACACAGGCCACTCCCCACTGGGGTGGGTGTAGCACTCACAAAATCTCTGTGCCCTCCTCCTGCCTGGGATGAGGATATTTACAAGATAAGGATCCTGGCTCCCTGTTGAATCTCTTAGTTAAACTTCTAAACTTCGCATGTTGACACAATGTAGCAACCATAACACCACCCTTGCAAGCACTGTCTTTCCAGCTTTTTTCCCTAACTCAAAATGAGTTTAATAAATCACAAAGAGGAACTTCAAGAATATAGTAATATCTATATTATAATGCATAGGTGTGTTTGTTTTGTTTCTGTTCACTTAAGGAACAAACAGCTGTAAGTCTCTGGGCCTCATTCCCAGTCCCCAGCTTGAATCCAGTAATGGAAATGAATGAAGGCATTTGGGGACCCTTATCTAGGCATTTTTGGCATTCCAGGAAAAGTACCTCAAGAAGTTATTACTGCATTAATAAGTCAATGAACTTTTTTGTTTCGCTGTACTAGGCATTGGACACAGGCCTCATGCACAATAGACATGCACTGCAGCATTTATTATCAACTGCTCTCAGGGCTTTAGTATTTGCTGAGACTGCAAAGGTGAAAGGCAATAATACCTGTGCACAAATAGCTTATAGGACTATTCTCTGTGTTATGTTTGTGCAATATGTGTATCAAGAGTCAGAAAATAAAAAGTATTACCCAGCATACATATCAGTGAATGGGGACCTGGGGTGTAACTTAGTGGTAGAGCACTTATCTTCTATGCACAAGGCACTGGGTTTGATCCCCAGCACCATCGAAACACATGCACAAAAATAAATAAGAAATTCACAGAGCTGGGACGTGACTCAGTGGCACAGCACCTGCCTAGCAAGCACAAAGTCCCGAGTTCGACTCCTGATACCAAAAAAAAAGTTGGGAGAGAGAGAGAGAAATTCAGCTCAAGGAGCTCGGTGGTACACACCTGGAATCCAGCACTCTGAGACACTGAGGCAAGACGATCACAAGTTTGAGCCCTCCCTGGGAAACTTTGGGACTTACCAAGACCCTATCCAAATTAAAAATTTAATAAAAGGACTGGTAATGTAGCTCAGGACAAAGGCCTGAGTTCCATCCACAGCACAGTAACAAAAAAAGTCAGTAAATGTAGGTTTTATTGTATGAATTGGAAGAATATTTCCCTATAATTTTTTTTATTAAGATACATTTGCCATACATAATGATCACATTCATCCTAGGGAATTTGTACCTGCACATAATATATCTTAATTCTTTTTTATCCCATTTCTTCAATCTATCTTCTCCTCTTCATTTTTAAAAGCTATGTAGGCCGAGGATAAAGCTCATTGGCGCCAGCACCTTCCAAGCAAGCACAAGATCTGAGTTCCATTTCCAGTATAAAAAAAAAAGGCGTTTCCATTTTTTCCTCCCATTCTCTTTTTAAAAATCCTTTTTTCGTGCTTGCTTTGGCAGCATATATACTTAAAAAATCACTTTTTGTAGGCTGGGGATATAGCCCAGTGACATAAGTGCCTGCCTGGCAAGTGCAAGGTCCTGAGTTCAATTCCCAGTACAGAAAAAAAAAAAAAATCCCAAAAAACCCAGGTGTGGTGGCACAGGCCTGTAATCCCAGTTCTCAGGAGGCTGAAGCACGAGGATCATTGCAAATTTGAGGCCGGCCTGGACTACAAAGAGAGCTCAAAGCCAGCCTGAACTGCATAGTGACCCGTCTCAAAATGACACACAGAAAACAATCTAAAACTACAAAAAAGAATCCCTTTTTCTGATTGGGCGTGGTGGTGGTGCACACTTGTAACCCCAGCACTCAGGAGGGAGGTTGAGGCAGCAGGAGCTGAGTTCAGGGCAGTCTTGGCTACGTAATGAAACCCTGTCTCAAAAAGACAAAAATAAGCCCTAAAACATAAAATCCCTTTTCCTCTCTTCCCTTCCCTTTCCTCCTTTCTTGTTCCTCTTCCCATTTGAACATGTTCTTCCTACTTTCCAGTATCTGTCTCCATTTGCTCCTCATTTACCCTTTGTTGCTCACACAAGACAAACAAGGTGAAATTTGTATCTAGCTATCTATAGATAGATATACATATAGATACAGATATAGATAGATTTAGCTGGAGACAGGGTCTGCCTGTATAGTTCAGGCTGGCCTCAAACTCACTCTATAGCCCAGGCTATCCTTGAACTCACAGTGATCCTCCTGCCTCAGCTTCCAGAGTACTGGGATTACAGGTGTGTGGCACCATGCTGGGCCAGATGCCCACGTTTGGATTGGCTCTTTAACTTTGGGGAGTCCGGTGTTTTTGTTCTTGTTCCTGAGGCAGAGTCTCATTATGTAGCCCAGGCGGACAAACTCATGGCCGTCTTCCTGCCTCACTTCCCAAAGTACTAGAGTTACCCATGCTTCACCACACCCACAACAATTCCTGAACTCTTTTTATATTCTAGATATTAGTTGTCTTTGTGTGTGTGTGTGTGTGTGTGTGTGTGTGTGTGTGTCTGTGTCGGAAACCGAACTCATGGCCTTGAGTTTCCCAAATAGGCACTTACGCCACTGAGCTAAATCCCCGACCCTAGATATTAGTCCTTTAAAGAGTACTTGGTAAAATGTTTTTCCCATTCTGTGGGTTGTCTCTTCATTTTTTTGGTTTCTTTTGCTCTGCATATTTCCCTATAGTTTATAACTCAACTGGTACATTTAAACATCTATTAAAAGTTCTTGGCATCAGCAGCTGGTACAACAATCTTTGTTCTGTTACCAGACAAGATCCAAGGAGGGTCCATGAAGTGATATGGACCGTAACTCACTGCAGGTTGTAGGTGCTATCCTACCCAGTTGTTTTGTTTTGTTTTTTTAAATAATATTGTATGGCTTCTGCAGTGTGTGTGTCCTTTCTCTCAGTGCTACTTTTTTTTTTTATTTTTCCTGGGGATCGAACTTGCAACCTCATGCTTGCCAGGCAGGCACTTAAACCACTGAGCTAAATCTTCAGCTCTACCCAGTTCTATCTCTAGTGGCTTAACCCAAGGTGGAAAGCAGGAAGGTTTCTACATCATTAGTGTTCTACCTCCAGATTTCCTGCCCAATTGAGGAATGCAGTGTTCAGTATTTAGTATTCCCATTCTATTCACAGAGATAGTTCAAAAATTCAATGAAACTTTGTTAAACCAGGAAGAAAATTTGGCAGTATGAAGTCTGCGCAGTTTAGTCATCTGTATTGTGAAGTTACTTGCATGTTTCTCAGAGTTTTGGGAATGTATTTAAAACTCTAAATAAACAGACTCTGTAATTCTTGTTCCCCTGACCCTTTAACAGTTTTTTTTTCTTTGCACCTATCCTGGGGCAGTATGTTTTAGCTGTTTCACTTTTTTTTTTTTTTTTGCCACCAGGGTAGAACTCATGACCTCATGCTGCCAGGCAGATGCTTGTACCACTGAGCTATATTCCAGACCTTGGTTTTTTTTTTTTTAATTGATACCAGGGATTGAATTCCTGACCTTGCCAGGCAAGTGCTTATGCTGCTGAGCTAAATCCCCAGCCCTTTTTTCTTTTCTTTTCGACAGGTTTTCACCATACAAGTTTAGACTGGCGTTGAACTCACTTTGTAGTACAGGCTGGCCTCTAACTCAAAGTAATCCTCCTGCCTCAGCCTTCTAAGAGTGCTGGGATTGCAGGAATTTACCACTTTGCCAGGTCCCTACCTTCTACTTGTAATACCAGTGATATTGATATTTCATTAGGTACTTAGGGGAACTTTCGGCCCATTTTTCCACTTAACTCCTAATAGCAAAAACATCTTGCTATACAACTCCCCCCTCATTCACTACTTTACTTGATCCCACAGCTGTATTAGGTATTGGGAATAAAACTGTGAAAAAGACACAGATCTCTGCTTTTATGGAATTTAAATTCTTCTGGAAGAGATAGACAAGAATTGAAGTCAAAACAATTAAATTGGTGCTCCTAGAACTTCTCGTTTTTCTCTTTACCCCTCCCCTTTCTCTGTGGAAAGCCACAGAGTAGCCCTACGGTAAGTCATCACACCTTTCTTTTTGGTACCTGGGATCAAACTCACAAACTCCAGCTTGCCAGGCAGGCACTGGTGACACCAAGCTAAATCCCCCGGCTGACCAGCACTATGGTAACTAAACTCTTGAGCTGTGAGTCAGAAGGCCTGAGTTCCATACTGGCTGTACCACTTCCAACTGAGTGACCAAGTTGTCCAACCTCTCTGTCTCATTTGTTTCATCTGTAAAATGAAGATAATTATTGTGAGGCTTTTTGAGGATTAAGGGTTTAACACAGACTCTTCTCATCATAATTACTCAGTTAATGTCTGCAACTGCTATTCATTTCTTTTGCTATTTTCTGTGTAGTTTTGTTGTTGTTGCTAGGTGTTTTGTTTTGTTTTGTTTTGGGGATAGGATGTTGTCGTCAGGGGTTGTGAGGAGAACAATTAGAATCAGGACAAGGAGTTTATAATATTTTTATGACGGTCACCCAGAGTTAACACAAGAAAATGCAGGCTATCTATCCACAACACCAAAGACATGGAATATTTAGCCAAGGGCCTGAATCCCACAGTAATGTCCCACATGAGTCCAGATAAAGACCCAGAGCTCATGACAGTGCCTCCCACGAGTCCAACTGGAGGTCTAGAGCCCATAAGAAGGACTCACACCAGTCTCTTTTACGGATCCGTGCTGGGAGGGCCCAAAAGTCAGTGGTGGAAGCTAGAAGGTCTATGCCAGCAGGGTGAAGGAGCTGTGCTGGTAGGTTGAGGGTTCTACACTGGAGTCCAGAAATCATACAACAAAGACCAGGGCTGTCCTGAAAAGCTCCACAGCCATCCTCAGTGACACAGAGGCCCTGAGCTCCTCAAAGGACAAGCACAGTCAGGTACACGCCAGGAAGCCAGTGTGACGAGTTCATCCTGGAGACCAAGCAGCACACGTCTTCCCCTCCGGAGCCAGGAAGCAATGCTTGATGGGAGGACCAGAGCTTCTCCAGGAGAACCAACGGCTCAAACAGCAACACGTAGGAGAACCCACAATGCCACAACGCCACAATGCCACAATGCCTCAACACATAGCTTCTCCTTCTCCACATCTCTATGTATGCTAGCAACTTTCCTCAGGTGGGACATCTACGCTCAGCACCATGCTGATGTAATTCAGCTGGCATTAAATTGACCACCATTTTTTTTAATCCATAACACACGATCTCATTAGTTGGGCTGGGCTTGAACTCATGATGTAGCCCAGGCTAGCTTCAAATTTGGGGCAGTCTTCTAACCTCAGCCTCCAGGAGCGCTGGAATTACAGGTATGCACCACCACACCCAGTTTTGTGTGTCAATTTCTTACACTTTTTCTTTCTAAACTATTTTTGTTTTCAGGGCAGTTTCTCCACCCTTATGAAAATGATGGAGAGAGAAATGTAATGTTAGGAAATTTCTATTTTTTCCCTGAATATTGGAGAGAAAGACTTTCTGTGTATGATTTTAGTAGATTCTCTAGGCCCATCTTGCAGAGTTCCAATTGCCATTGGAATAGGTCTTGCTCACAAATCTGAATATGCATTTTATAAGAACTCCTCTTTTGCCTGAAGGCAATTTTGTAATTTAGCATAACTTTGGAGGGGTATTATAACAACACACCTGCTACACAAAAGCCAGGTTTTGAACAACAGTTAGGTTACTGGAGGCCCCCACATATCTATGAGAGTAAGATTAAGTTGATATTAACCTTTGACAGGTTCTGTAGTCCAAGACTGGGAAGGCATGTTGTAGTAAGAGAAAGACCTGGGTTTAGGTGAGTTTTGAGGACACAAGTGCCATCTCTCTCTTTCTCTCTCTCTCTTCGGTACCAGTCACAACAAACCAGCATGCTCATTCCCTGGCATACAGTAGTTGCTCCATCAACACTGCTGTGTGAGGTTGAACAAGGTACTTAACCCTTTCAAGATCAGCAGTAGACACATATCACCCCCACTGGTAAGGTTTTGTGTAAGAAGAAAATTAACTAACGGTTAGTAAAGCCTCCCTCAGTGCCTCATACATATCCAGGTGTTCAATAATTTTAGTTCTCGGCCCCTTTCATTATTTATGTACTTCCTCTCCCCCTCCCCCTGCCTCAATCTGATTGTTTGTTTTGTTTTATTTTTTGTTTTTCAAGATAGGGTCTCAGTATATGTTAGAGTATTCTGGTGTACTAGAGAAGCAAAAGTACAAAATAGACAAGTTTATTGAGTTGAGGACATGGAAAGGAGCACACAACCTATGGCAGCTGGGCTGTCTCCCTCGACCAGATACAGAGAGGCAGAGGGTTATATGACCTCTGCTTGAAGTAGCCCATGGGGCGGACACTGATGACATGTGAAGAACCGATTGGAATTCTCTGTGCGTGCAAACAGGAAGGGGAGTTGCAGTTAGGGTTGAAGAAGAAGCAGGAAGTGGTAAGCATTCCCGCTTTGGACTTCCGCCATGTTAAACCACTGCCATAACTGTACAGTAATTTATGCTAGGGTGAGAACCTTTCAGTATATAGTTCAGGATGGCCTTCAACTCACTGTGTAGCCCCTGTAGCAATCCTCCTGCCTCAGCTTCCTGAGCACTGGGGTTACAAGGATGTACTACCATACCCAGCTTTTTATAAGTCATTAGAATCAGAGATTTTTCTGCTCTTCATTGCATCCCCAGTGCTACAGGACCTTTGTATATAGTGAGAATTCAACGTATTCATTCCTTCAGTAAATCTTTGAGTGCCTACAGTGGACTAAAGCTTTAGCATTGGGAGAGAACGTGCATTTTTGGGAGTCCTGAGAAACTAAATGTGACCAAAGCAAATGCTTTGAGAAGAAAATACTGAGACAGAAGGTTAGTGTAGCTGGTCTGAATTAGTTTTCAAAAGACTTTGTAGATCTTGTAAGAATTTTGGACTTTATCCAGTAAATTAGAGGGTTGCCACTGAACCAAGAAACACCAGGAACTTCTATTTTCATTTTAGAATGGTTTGTTCTCAAACTTAAATGTACTTAAGAATCACCAGAGAGCACAGTGCCTGCCTGGCAAGCATGAAGTTGTGAGTTTGATTCCTGGTACCAAAAAACAAACAAACAAACAAACCACCTGAGAGCTACAAAGGAGGAGGCCATGTAACAGTGTAGCCAGTGCCTGGAATGATGCAGCCACAGGTCAAGGAGGACCTGTGAGAAACTGGAAGGGAAAAGAAGAATCATCCCTTGGAGCATTTGGCAGAAGTGCAACCATCCTGATACCTCGATTTTGGAGTTCTGGGCTCTACAACTGTGAGATTTGTTTTTTGTTTTTTGCTTTTTTTTCCTGGTACTGGGAATCAAACTGAAGGGCACTCCCCTACTGAAATACATCCCCACACCTTAAAAAAATAATTTTTTGTTCTTTTTGAGACAGTGTCTTGCTAAATGGCCCAGTTGGGATTTGAACTTTTGATCCTTCTGCCTTAGTTGTCTGCTGGGATTACAGTCATGTACCACCATGTCTGGATAATAAATTTGTTTTAAGTCAAAATAAAAGAGAAGCTCATGAAAAGGGTGCTTCCAGTCATATTGCCAAGGGGCCCAAGGCTTTTTTGTTTTTGTACCGGCAATTAAACTCAGAACTTTGTGCTTGTCAGACAGGCATTTGTGCTACTGAGCTATACTCATGCACCCAAGACGTTTAGATTGTTTGTTTGTTTTAAGGTACCAGGTATCAAACTCACAACCTTGTGCTTACAGGGTAAGCACTTGAGCCAGAGCTAAATCCCTGGCCCCCAAGACTTTTATTTAGTCATTTACCTATTTATTTATTTCATGCATGTTTGCAGTACATCACAGTTATATATATGTTTTTGTTTTGTTTTGCTTTTTGAGACAGGATCTCACTATGCAGTTCAGGCTGGCCTTGGACTCACTTTGTAGCTCAGGTTGGACCCAAACTCACAACCATCCTCCTGCCTCAGCCTCCCAACTGCTAGGATTATAGGTGTATGCCACTATGCCCAGCATCGAAGCTATATTTGCTTAGAGGATTCATACATCTTTATAGCATATCTAGATCATTTCTAATGCCTTTATACTCTGCTCCCCACTTGCAACACGGATTTAACCTGATTCTTATTTCTTTATTATTATTATTGTCTTTTTTTTTTTTTTTTTTTGGTACCGGGGATCGAACTCACCTCACTCTTGCCAGGCAGGCGCTTAAGCCACTGAGCTAAATCCCCAGGCCTATTATTGTCTTTTTGAGACAGTCTTGCTAATGCAGTTCAGGCTGGCCTTGAGCTTACTTTGTAGCCCAGGCTGGTCTCAAAGTTGCAATGATCCTCCTGCCTCAGCCTCCTGAGTGCTGGAATTACATGAGTGTGCCACCATGCCTGGCTTATTTTTGTCTTTTTGAGACAGGGTCTCACTATGCAGTTCAGGCTGGCCTTGAGCTCACTCTGTAGCCCAGGCTGGTCTTAAACCCACAACGATCCTCCTGACTCAGTCTCTCAAGTGCTGAGATTACAGGCCTGTGCCACCGTACCTGGCTAAGATTCATATTTAAACCAGCATTTTAGGTAATGAGTCACATAAATATCTAGGCACCAAGAGAGTATTTTAAAGCAAAAAAAAGCAGTGCTAGGGTTGGTGGCTTAGGCCTGTAATCCTACCACTTTGAGCGGCTAAAGCTCGTGTATTTCACATTGGAACCAGCTTGAGCAACTTGGCAATTTAGTGAGACGCTGTCTCTAAATAAAATAAAGTATATGAAAGGGCTTGGATGTAGCTCAGCGGGAAGATGTTGGGTTCAATCCCCAGTACCATATATACAAAAAAGAGACAACCAGTAACCATTTAGGTGGGCAGTGTCATAACTCTGGGGAGAGTTGGTTGGACTGGATCAAATAAGGCTTTCCCTACCTCCTCTGATCAATCTGCCTATTTTGGCCTGCCTCACACTAAGACCTCCAGCCTCGTCATGGAGAACTAGAAAGAGCCCATCAAAAGCTCCATCTAGGGCCAGATGTGGTGGTGCACACCTTTTAATTCCAGCACTTGGGAGAATGAGACAGGACGTCACTGCAAGACCAGCCTGGGCTACATAGTGAGTTCAAAGCTAGCCTAAACTACCCAGACTCTATCTCAAAAAAACAAAAAGCAAACAAACAAGCTCCATGCAAAGCCAGAGGTAGGTACTGTATTTAGAATGGTTGGGAGGTAGTGTGTTGAAGGACAGGGGAAAAGGGGGACAAAATAGCTTCAGACCTTTGGGCTTGAAGCAGTTATTTTAATGGCATTCTATCTGGATTAAGAGCCTATGTCAGGAAGAATTCATACCAGGAGAAGTAAAAAAGTATGGTTTGGTTGAGATTTGCTGAGTTCAAAGTGCTTCTACGATATCCAAGTAGGGATATTCAAAGTCAGCACCTCAAAGAAAGCTCTGGAGTAGGTACAAGGATTTGAGAATCATTAGCTAATAGACAGTAATGTAAATGAGTGAAACCATCCTAGGAGAGGAAATACAGAAGTCTAGAACAAAACCTCAAAGAACAGGTAAAGAGTTGAGGAGGAAAAAATTGCCAATAGTGCTAAGGACAGAGATAATAAGAAAACCAACTTTTAAAGTTCAAAAGGAGTGACAAATGGAATGCATATGGAACTCAGCAAAAGTGACCTTGAAAAGAGAGTGAGTGGAGCTAAGAGCACAGTACCAGATTGCAGTGGATTGAGCAGTGGGAGATGAAGGTTGGAGACTGTTGGTACAGGCATTTTCAGGCTGATGGGCCAAGAATGGAGCCTTATGGTCATAATATAGTAATTTGAGGGGTTTTTGTTGTTGAGTGTTTTTTTTTTAATTTATTTTTGTTTTGGGAGGCAAGGTCTCCCTACCTAATCCAGGCTGTCCTTGAACTCACAGCAACCCTCCTTCCTCAGCCTCCGGCGCTGGGAGTACAGGTGTGAACCACAACACCCAGCTGTTGCTGAGTTGTTGTTCTTTGTTTCTACGTTAACAGAAGAGTGGAAAGAAAGTACAGGGATATAGGAAGTAAAACAGCCGACTGAGAGGCACGGGATGGAATCTAGTGGATAGACATCAGAATTATTCCTCAAACAGGAGGGGTCTACATCTGTTACATACGTGGATGGAAGGAGGAAAGGATTGGTTGGTTCGGGAGCTTCCTGTTGGGTAGCTCTTCCTGAGTTCCCTCTTGAAGCTGGAGAACAGGTCATGAATAAGTTGTTGAATGAATAAATTAACATTTTTCCTCAACCAAAGTCAAGGGTTAGTAGCGGGACAGAAGTGTTCCTCGTATTTGAGGCAAAAGCACGGTGGGAAGCAGGTAGACACTTAAACTTTAACGTTAGAGGATGAGGCTGATAGGAAGTGTGATGTTCCTCTAAACGTGGAGGTTATTGCATTCGGCCCACAGAACAAGAGTTTTTTGCCAGAACCTCTTACTGGGATTTTGATATAGGCTCCCTCTTCCATGTTTAGTCCTTTTGCCTGCCACAGCCTACGACTTATGTCTAAGGCCTGGAGCCTCCCCGTCCTCACCGAGGACCAGCTGGAAGCCATTTTGATTATGTTTCACCACAGAAGGAGGACAATACAGCCCCGCCCAGAGCCAGGCGCGCCCCCGCGACAGGCCGAGTGCGCGTGTCCGCGCATCTTCCCGCCGGCCTGGCGGGCACCTAGCCCAGGCGGCGGCGACGCGGGGCGGGGGGGTTGGGGTGGTTATGTAAGCGTTGCGCGCTCCCGCGAGGAGGCAACCAATAGGAGGTCCCGCCAGATCGTGCTCGCGCACGCAGGGTGGGGGGAAGAAGCGCACGGCGTGCGCGCGCCCTCTCCCTCGGCCACCGCTGCCGCCTCCTTCTGCCGCTCCTGGTGCTGCCTGTGTGCTCGTTCGGTGCGGACCTGGTACCTCTTTTGTGAAGCGGCAGCTAAGAAGACTCGGGCGCACGCTATGGCCGACGAAAAGCCCAAGGTGAGCTCCATGCTGCCTTCTCTCCTCAGCGCGCGACAGGCAACGGCGGGGCTGGGGTCCGGCCCAAGCCCGCCTCGGGCTCCCCGCGCCTTCTCGGGGGCCCCCCACGGGGCGGCCACGGCTCAGGCCCGGGCGCTCCGCGCCATTTTCCTCCCTCCCTCTCTTCCTCCCTCCCGCGCCGGAGGCGGCCAGCCGTCCCCCCGCCCCCGGAGCCTCCGAGTGCGCGCCGCGCGAGGCGGGCGGCAGATCGCGGGCTCCCGCTGGCCCACCGGCTCCGCGCGGGCTACTCTGCGGGCCGCCGGCGCGCGGTAGGAGCGTTGAGCGCGCGGTGGGCGGGCTCCGAGGCTGCACGGTGTCGGCAGTGGCGGGAGTCCCCTCGGTCTGGGGCTTCCCCGCGGGGTGGGGGCCGCGGCGGCCGGCCGACGGCTCGCGGCGAATCAATGGGCTGCTGCGGGGCTTTGAGGCGGATGCCCGCGGGCAGTCAGGCTCAAGGCTTGGGGATTCCCGGGGAGTGTTTCCACTTTAAGGGCCTCGGGGATCCGAGGGGGGAGGGGCGGCGGCCCTTCCCCAGGTGCCAGTGCCCCCTGAACCGGAGGGTACCATGTAGTTTCAAGAAGTTGGAGCCTGAGATATGCTACCTTTAGACTTGGTGGAACAGAACTTCTGAGCGCGGTTTTTGAGGTACCAGGAGGTTTCCCGTGAGGATGAGGACGGCAAAAGGAACTTGCTCCTTTGGGTTGCATTGACACCACCTCTGCTTTCCGAAGTGGTTTAGGGGCTGCAGAATTCCTTTCACACTTGATTTTGGTGAACTTCAGGTTGAGTTGAAATCTAGGAAGACATAGGCATTTTACTCATGACAACAAAGGGAAGGGAGTATAAGACCTCGTAGCTAAAAATAAAAGAAAATCAAGTTGCTAATAGAATTGAACATTAATCGTGGTTCTCAGTTACTGATGCTCCAAAGAGGATCATTCATTTGTGTGTGTGTAATGCATATATGGAATTCGTTATTGGGCTTAATTTGATAACTTCTTATCAAGAGTCTTGTAATATGTAAATTGCAAGCACATTTTTTCCCCTCACCTCTTGCACCGTTTCAGCGGTTGTCCTTCAAGTGCTTCCCAAAGAAAAAAACGTTTTTATCTATTAGGGAGGATATATTGTCAGTGATAGAAAATACCATGTTAAAAAATTCAGTCTCAAGATAACGCTGCAATAAATTGGGACCCATCACTTAAAATCTGTTGTTGCCTTTGATAGTATTACGCGTAGGCTTTTCTGTTTCTGTGTCAGCTACCTAGTACTATTGCAGGATACCTCTCGTACTTCACTGGCTGAAAACAGCTGTATGCTGTTTCGTCATACGGAATGAAACCTGTTGATTTGTGAACCAGTTTGGGCTGCTGCTACTTTAAAAAGTGCCTGGTTTTCACATTTTCCAAATTACACTTTTTTGTTTCAACAGGAAGGAGTCAAGACTGAGAACAACGATCATATTAATTTGAAGGTGGCGGGGCAGGATGGTTCTGTGGTGCAGTTTAAGATTAAGAGGCATACGCCACTTAGTAAACTAATGAAAGCCTATTGTGAACGACAGGTGAGCAATTGATATGTGCAATTTAATTTAATACATTTAAAAAACAATTTCCTTGAGTCTAGAAACTAAAGGAGCATAATATTACAGTAACTGTTTCTGGTAGGATGAATATGCATGTATACCCTTGGTGTATTTGTGTATTTGATGTATTGATTCCTCATGAAAATTCTGAGTTTGGCTAGTATTTATGACTATACTACACTGGAAATGTATCAGGTTGTAGTCACCGATTTGTTTAGTCCTCAAGAGAATGTAATTTTACTTTTGTAGGAAAATGAGTGGACTTGCTGAATTTTTCTCAGGCTTACGTATTTTTTAAGTTGATTGATTGATGGATGGATTGGTTTGAGACAGGATCTTATCACTGTATAGTCCAGGGTGGGCATTAAACTTAAGTTGGCCTTGAATAGGTGGCTGTCCTCTTGCTTCAGCCTCCTGGAGTGTTGGGTTTACAAGTGTGTACCACCATACCTCACATTCTTTTTTTTTTTTTTGCGGGGGTAGGGTGTGGGTGTGGTGAGTGGCTGGGGGGGAGGTAGCCTTGAGAGAGGATTTTTTTTTTTGTACAAGGGATGGAATTTATGACCTTGCGCCCACTAGGCAGGTGCTTATGGCACTGAGCTAAATCCCCAGCCCCGAGAGAGAATCTTGCTGTGTAGTTCTTACTGTGTGGCCCAGGTTGGCCTCAGACTCAAGGCCATCCTCCTGCCTCAGCCTACCAAGTGCTGGGATTAGAGGCCTGCACCACCATACCCCATGTTTTTATTTAAACACTGTGCATGGTGGCACGGGCCTCTAATTCAGCATTTGGGTAATTGAGGCACCATTGCAAATTCAAGGCTGGTGTGGTAATTTAGTCAGATCCTGTTTCAAAGTAAAATGAAAAGGACCAGAATGTAGCTCAGTGAGAGTGCTTGCCTGCCATGCAGAGGCCCTGAGTTTGATCCCTAATACCATGAGATACTTCTTTGTTTTGTTTAGAGACAGCCTCATTGTGCAGTCCAGGCAGGCCTTGGGTGCATGATCCTTCTGAGTCCTGGGATTAAGCATGAACCAACACACCTGGATTTTATAGTTTTTATTTGTGGTATTGGAGATGAAATCCAGTGTCACACAGGCTAGGCGTAGTGTACATTTTGCTGCAGAGCTACAACCCTAATTCCAGAACCCAGAAAATCAGTAATTGTGAGCCAAGCATAAACACTGTATTAAGTGTACATTTGTATGTTACTCAGAAGAACACTACACAGACATTAAGAAAAGGAAATAGGAAATTTCTTGTTTTTATTTTCTGTGTGTTAGGAATTGAACCAAGGATATTCGTTGGCTTCATGATCTTCTGCCTCAGTCTTACATGGTGCCAGGTGTGCCCCATCATGATGAGCCATGCCAATCCCCCCTACTCCCCTGCCCCATTGGACCTAGGTCTTTGTACTGCTACATGCCATTTATTCATTTATGGAAGTGGGGGTAGCACTGAGCTGTTATTATTTTGAGGCATAGTCTTGCTAAAAAGTTGCTAGGCCTAGATACGAATTTGAAGTACCCTCTCAGCTCAGCCTCTCAAGAGTGTTGGGACTGGACCGAGGATTTAGCTCAGTGGCTTAAGCGCCTGCCTGGCAAGCATGAGGTCATGAGTTCGATCCCCGGTACCAAAAAAAAAAAAAGTGTTGGGATTATAGGCATGTGTATCTTATACTGGATTTAAACACACTGTGGGGCCCAGGCTGGCCTCAAATTACAGCACTCCTCCTGCCTCAGTCTCCAATGCTGAAATTACAGGCATTTGCCACCATACCCAGTTTAATATTTTGTAATTTTGTCTGATACTCATTAGATGTCTACCATGTGAAGCATATTGTATTAGGAGCCAGAAAACAAAAATCCTGCACATTCTATGTATTCCAGATTGTCTTTAGGAGATTGTCCTGTAAGATTGAGTTAGCTGAGTGTGTTGGCCTTTAGCCATAATTCCAACACTCAGAGGCTGAGGCAGGAAGAGTACAGCTTTGAGCTCCCTTCTGGGCAGTTTATTTTATTCATTTTTTTTCACGGCAAAGTTTTATTATTAAAGGTAGAGAAAGAAACAGGCTCTGCAGAGTGAGTTAGGACCAAGTAAAAATGGGAAAAGAGGTGCACCCTATTGTGTGAGGAAGACCCACCATGGAAGAGAACCCTATGACCTGGGCAGTTTAGTGAATTAGCAAGACCATGTCTCAGAATAGAAGAAGGTTAGGGAGGTAGCTCAATGTGAAGGTCCTGGGTTCATTCCCTTGTATCATTAAAAATTAAAAGGATTTGGAATGTAACTCCAGTGAAAAGGCCCTCGGTTAAATTGCCAGTATCCTCAAAAAAGAAAAGCTGGGTGTGGTGGTACACTCCTATAATACCAGCATTCCAGAGACTGAAGCGGAAGGATCTTTGAGAGTTTGAGACCACTCTGGGCCATCTAGTGAGCTCAAGGCCTGCCTGAACTGCATAGCTAGACCTTGTTTCAAAAAGACAAAAAAAAAAAAAAAAAAAAAAAATCTGCCAGGTGTAGTGATAAATATCTATAATCTCAACATTTAGAATGCTGAGGTAGAATTGCCATGTGTTTTAGCAAACGTGAACTACATAGACCATGCCTCAAAAAAACCAAATTAAAAAGTCGATATCAGGCTGGGGATGTACTTCAGTGTCGTAAGTGCCTGCTTGGCAAGCACAAGGTCCTGTTTAATTCCCCATACCAAAAAAGATGTAGGTATCTTTATTCTTCCTTTTGGTCTTTGAGTCAGGGTTTCACAATGCAGTTCAGGCTGGCCTTCAGCTCATTTTGTAGCCCAGGTTGGTCTGGAACTCAAAACAATTACTCTGCCTTGGCTTCCCAAGTGCTGGGGTTACAGGTGTGTGCCACCATGCCCAGCTAGTAGATCCCAATTTTAAAGATTATGTGTGTAACCTCAGCATTTAGAAGGCTGAGGCAAAAGGATTGCCTTGAGTTTGAGGCCAGCCTGGCTCACATAGGGAGACCCTGTCTCAAAAAAACAGAATCAAACTCAGGACCTTGTTCTTCATGAGACAGGTGCTTGTGCTGCTGAGCTAAACCCCTGGCTGATTGATTTGTAGATAAGTTTTGTTTTGCTTTGCTTTTGCTTTGTTTTGTCTTTTTGAGACAGGGTCTCACTAGTTCTTTGGGGGTTTTTTTTGTTTGTTTGTGTGTTTTTTTGGTACCAGGGATCGAACTCATGACCTCACACTTGCCAGGCAGGTGCTTTTGCTTATGCTGCTGAGGTAAATTCCCCACTTTGTAATTTTGATTGGTCTTGAACTCACTTTGTAGCGCAGGCTAGCTTTGAATTCATAGCAATCCTTCTGTCTCAGCTTCCTAAGTGCTAGGATTGCAGGCATATGCCACCACACCTGGTATAAATAAGTTTCTAGTGTGGATTTATCCTCGCTCTTTCATAGAGTAGTGGGTGCTTTCTGAGAGCACAGAATTCTATTAATTTAGGGTTAGGGGTTATCAGTTCCTTTTGTGAATCGAGTAAACAGGGCCCTAAAGGAATTTCTTAAATCTCAGGGCAGAGCTACATCAGCTATGAGATTGGTACTGAAGGGGAGCCCAAGTTCTGGTTTATGTAATCCTAAAAGAACGTTTTCCTTGAACTTGATCTCTTGTCAGTCCGAAAGCAAGTGGAGAACTTCTTTGATAAGGAAAATCATAAAAAGGAGTAAAATTATCTGACAAAGTAGTTATAGGAAACTTAAAGGAAAATGATGACTAAAGGTGATTTAATTGGAATATATTTTGTGTTGGGGCTTTAAAAAACTCTATATTGCTCTTCTGGACATTCTGTATGCCTTTTCAATTCTCTAAAATACAGGTGGCTATAAAGGAATACAACTTTTTTCCTGCAATTTTTGCTTTTTTTGTCTTTTTTTTGGTGCTAGGAATCGAACTTGGGACCTTGTGCTTGCATCACTAAGCTACATCCCTGGCCCGCTTTTTTGTCTTTGCAGCAGGGTTTCACCAGCAGTTCAGGCTGGCCTTGAACGCATTTTGTAGCCCAGATTGGCCTTGAAGGCAGTGCTATCCTCCTGAGTCTCTCCTGCCTCAGCCTCTGAAGTGCTGGGATTACAAGCGTACGCCACGGGGGCTTCCTGTTTTGAATGACCACCATTGACTGTACCAGTGTATATAGTGAAGGCAGGATCCAGCATACAGAAGGTGGCTAGTAATTTTTTGTTGTGTTATGACACAAGTTCTGACTGTGTAGTTCAGGCTGGCCTTGAACTGGAGTTGATCCTTCTGCCTCCCAAGTGCTAGGGTTACATGGGTGTCCCACCATTCCTGGCAGTGCCTAGTATTTGGTTGAAGCAAGGAATCCACTGTGGAGCGTTTTGTTTGCAAATGTATAATACTGAGCAATGAATGGCTTGGCGTTGAATTCCTTGTTGCTTTGTAAACCACAAATTGAGTTTGAATGTTACAAATAATGAATTCAAAATTATAGGTGTCACCTGCCTGGGAGGAATGGCTTGTATTATTTCAAGCAAGACAAGGCATAGACTAGAAGTGGTGTCAAGCACTTACACTAGAATTTTAAAGGAAGGCAGTATGATCTTGTTATGCATAGATTTTAAAACAGATTTAGTGACACCTTGTTAAAATAAGGGTAAACAAGTGTTATACTAATGTTCACTTTAGATACAGGGGATCCAACCCAAAGGCGCTATCATTGAGCTACATTCCTACCCCTTCATTTTGCCACAGGTTCTCCTGTGTTGCTCAAGATGTGTAGAAATTTGGGATCTTCTTGCTTTAACCTGCTGAGTAGCTGGGATTACAGAAATAGCTCCTCTGATTTGCTACAAATGTTTATTAATGAGTACTTTCAGTATCTTTTAATGTGAAGCATGCAGTTTAAATTTTCTCTTAGTATCACTGATAATTATGAGAGTCTGTGTAACACAATCTAGTGCTTATAATTTGAACATGATACAGGAGTGACTGTAATTTATTCACAACATAAATCCAAAGGTGCTTTATTGTCCTGTCTGGTCTTCACTCTGCTATATCATTGCCAACATCTTTGCTTCTCTTCCCCTTTCCTTACCTTTTTGTCAGGTAAGTAATGCTCCATGAGTAAAACACTCAAATCAGTTTGAGTAGGGGCATATTTAGGCCCATTTATCATCTGGTGTGAATAATAATGAGATTTTGAAGTCAGTCTTCTCCCTTCCTTTTAGGGTGATGATGGGAGTTGAACATAGAGTCTTCATGTTGAGCTATATCCCCAGCCCTTTTTATTTTGAGACAGGGTTGCTCAGTTCCCCATGCTGGACTTGAATTTGCCATCCTGCCTCAGCCTCTGAAGAATGTTGGAATTACAGTCATATACCAACTGTTCTGCCCAAATTACAAGTGTTTTTAACTATAGTTACTCTCTTCTGATGGAAGTGATTTTTGGAGGGATGTTGTTTTGAGACAGGTCTTATTATGTAGTGCAGTCTGGCCTAGAACTTGTGATCCTCTTGCCTCAGCCTCCGAAGCGCTGGGATTACAGGTGTGTACTTTCTAGCCCTGTAGATAGAAGTTGATATCAAGGGTTAAGAACAAATTCAGTGCCTAGGCTATTCCTAGAATTGTGCTTTGAGTGAGAGGCACGGGCCTATGTAGTAATACGGGCTATCTGTATAGAAGTGAAATTCCTTTTTCATTACCACCACACCAAAAAACCTTTTTGGTGACCTTCAGTTTTCATTATTAAGCCTGTGATGGATCCCTGACCTTTTTATTTTGTCTTTTTGAAACAGGGTCTCACTATTCAGTTGAGGCTTGAGCTCACTTTGTAGCCCAGGCTAGTCTTAAACTCACAGTGATTCTCCTGCTCCAGCCTCCCAAGTGCTGGGATTATAGGCATGTGCCACCATGCCCAGCCTGACCTTTTTGTAAAGGTTTCAATGTGCATTTTATTTCTGCTGGGTGTGGTAGTTCCTGCCTGTAATGCCAGCACCCATTTAAGATGTAACCTATTCAACCATGTGTAACCTTGACTGATCTGGAACTCACAGCAGTACTCCTGCCTCAGCCTCCTGAGTATTAGGATTTTTGTACCAGGGATTGAACTCACCACAACCTTGTGCTTGTCAGGCAGGCATTTATGCTGCTGAGCTAAATCCCCAGCCAAAATATATTTTATTTTGAGACAGAGTCTCACTTCAGTGCTGAGGTCATAGGTGACCATCACCATCCCTGGCTAACATGCTGTATTTTAAAAGAAAATTAAGCATCACCCCCTTTGTCCCAGTCTTTATCCTAACATTGTATGGTGGTTTATTTAGATGCCTGTTGAATACTCATGGTTCAGTATACCTAGTTTCATCTAAATGCTGTTCTTACTGTTTATATGCTGCTTACTCTCTTTAAACTCTTTAGGGTTTGTCAATGAGGCAGATCAGATTCCGATTTGATGGACAGCCAATCAATGAAACAGACACACCTGCACAGGTAAACTTCTAATTTGATAATTGTTTAAACCACTTTCATTATGAGTTTGTTAGCTTATTTATTTATTTTTGAGACTAGTGCTCACTGTATAGTAGTGATCCTCCTAAGAGCTAGAGTTCCAGGTGTGTGCCACCACACCTGGCTAGTTCTTAAACAATTGGAAGGTGAATACTGCCAAAGGAGATGTTTTTAAAAATGGGGATAATTGCAGGAAATGCTAAAGGATTTATTTGGTTTGATTTTTGTACTTTGGTTTCTTAAGACAAGGTCTAGCTGTGTAGTTCAGGCCACCCTTGAACTCTAGCTCAGGGACTTAAAATCCTCCCGCCTCACCTGTTTTAATTGTTGCTGTTATAGGTATATGCTGTTCCTAGCTTTTGTTTTGTTTTTGCTCCTTTTGAGACAAGGTCTTGCTGTGCAGTTCAGGTTGGCCTTGAGCTCACTGTAGGCCAGGCAAGTCTCAAGTTTGCCATGGTCCTCCTGCCTCAGCTTTCCAGGTGCTGGAATTACAGTGCTTGGCTTATTTTTCATTTTGAGTCAGTTTCTAGCTAAGTTTCCCAGAACACTTTGAACTTCAGATCATCCTGCCTCATCCTGTTGAGTAGCACCAGTAGCTTTTTTTGTTTTTGTTTTGAGAGGTTCTAGCTGTGTAGCGCAGGCTGATCTCAGATTCTCAGTATTCCTTCTGTATTAGCCTCTGGAATGCTGACATTGCAGGTGTGCACCACCATGCCTGTCAGGGAGAGCTTCTGATAAGTGACTTTTCAAACCCTAAGAATAGCCAAACAGGCACATAATCCCAGCCCTTCATAGGCTGAGGCAGAATAGAGAGTGAGCCCAGTTTAGTCTCCCTGGGGAGGTCAATACTAACTTGGGTTACATAGTGAGAACCTATCTCAAGAGACACCACAAAAAACTTATTACGAAAGATGGTCTTTGATCCCTCAATAGTACATATCACTTCAGTTTATTCTGATACTTCATATGGGATCGGGTGGGCAGTCATCTATGGTAGAGGCTTTTTTATCCTCTCCTACTTCAAGATTTACAGACTAGGGTCAGGGATATAGTTTAGTGGCATAAATGCCTGGCAAGCACAAGATTGTGAGTTCCATCCCTGGTACCATTTAGAGACTAATTGTACAGGTACATCCCTGTAATCCGTCTACCATGCCTGACTGGATTTATTTAAATTGTTGTTTTATTTTGAGCTGTCCTAATGTTCAGTATGTGGCCTAAGCTGGCCTTGAGTTTGTGGCAGTCCTGCCTCAGCCTCTTGAGTGATAGGATTATAGGCTTGCATCAACATGCCTGGCTAGATCTTTTACACTTATGAATTTGTTTTATCTACCATTAAAAATTAGGAAGGCAATATATGTGACATTATTAAAGTTGCACATCCAGATGTTTTGTTAATAATCTTCAAAAATTTGACTGAGTTCTCCAGGGAAGGACAGTGAAATTTCCATTTGTGAAACTCCATGAAGCAATTGCATCTTCCAGCCACAAGGAGGTGCTACATTCTTTTGATAAATGGAGGGAAAATGGTTTGTTTTGAAGGCAATTAAAATTTGACAGAAAAAATTCAACATTTCTTCTGAGTGTGGTTGCACATACCTATATTCCCACCACTTAGGATTCTGAGGGAGGAGTCACTTCAAGAGCAGCCTGTACTTACTTAACACAGATCCTAAACCATGGTGTTTTGTGTTTTGTTTTGTTTTAAACAAGGCCTTTTTAAAATGTCAGACTACCTTTGAATTTAAGTTGTTAGGTTGTTTGTCTTCTTTTTATTTTCAGTCCCGGTGATCCAATTCTTGACCTTCCACTTGCCAGATAGACACTTGTGCCTCTGAGCTAAATCCCCAGCCCTTATTTGTCTTTTTGAAACAATTTGCAGTCTGGCCTTCAACTCACTTTGTAGCCTAGGCTGTCCTCCAGTTTGCAGTGATCCTCCTGCCTCTGCCTCCTGAGTGCTGGGATTACAGGCATATGCCACCACGCCCAGTTTGCCTTTGAATTTAGAATCCTCTTGACTCAACCTCTCAGAATGCTGGAGTTATAGGCTTATCTAACCATATGCAGTTTAATTTAGAATTCTATTTGTGAGATTAGAGTGGATTTATTTACTTACTTTTGAGACAGGATCTTGCTATGTAGTTCAGGCCAGCCTTGTACTCACTGTGTAGCCTGGGCTGGCCTTGAACTTACAGGGATCCTCCTACTTCAGCCTCCCAGTCTCTGGGATTAAGGCTAGTGCCACCGTGCCCTGGCCAGAATGGGTTTGTTTTAGAATCTCACCACCTGGTTTTAGTTTTGGATGGGGCAGGGGAGCTGTCTGGGATTGAACTTGGCCTTTAATACTGAGTTACTTTTTCAGTTCTTTAAATTTGAGAATCATACTGAGTTGTCCAGGTGAGACTTGAATTTGTACTCTTCCTACTTCAACCCTGGAATGCTGAGATTACGGATGTGTGTCCTGTGCATGGCTTTGTGATCTATTCCAGTCCAGATAAATTCCCCGGGCTGGGCTTGAATTTAGAATCCTCTTTTCTGAGCCTTTCATGTACCGGGATTACAAGCGCACTACCACATCCACCTTTTTATTCTTTCATGTCTTTCTTTCTATCCTTGTTTTCCCCCAGCACTGGGGATTGGACCTAGTGCATGCTAGGCAAGCACTCTACAAATCAGCTATACCTCCAGTAATTTTTTTTAAGTACATGACAACATTCATTGTGGGGAGCTGGTAAGTGTATGTAACACAACTTAGTTTTTTTTTTTTTTTTTTTTTGCTTCCCTTTTCCCTTCTTCACCCACTCCCAGTTTTTTTTTTTTTTTTTTTT
>PVJX010027127.1:0-25169 GCA_004027295.1 Dolichotis patagonum | reverse complement strand
CTATAGAGATGATCATGTGGTTCTTACTTTTGGCTCTATTGATATGGTGAATTACATTTATTGTTTTGCTTATGTTGAACCATCCCTGCATTCCTGGGATGAATCCCACTTGGTCATGGTGTATAATCTTCTTGATGATTTGCTGCATCCTGTTTGCCAATATTTTATTGAGATTTTTTGCTTCTATGTTTATTATGGAAATTGCCCTATAGTTCTCTTTTTTAGTTGGGTCTTTCTCAGGTGTTGGTACTAGAGTAATATTTGCTTCCAGGAATGACTTAGGAAGAATTGCTTCCCTTTCAATTTCGTTGAAGAGTTTGAGGAGTGTTGGAATTAAGTCTTCTTTGTATTTCTTGTAGAATTCTGCAGTGAATCTGTCTGGGCCTGGGCTCTTTTTTTGTTGGCAAGGAGTTAATTACATTTTCAATTTCATTAATAGAAATTGGGTTATTCAGCAGTTTTACATCTTCCTGATACAGATTTGGTAGTTCATATGTATCTAGGAATCTATTTCTTCACTGTTATCGAACCTATGAGAGTAGTTTTTTGAAATAGGTGTTGATGATCTTCTGTATTTCCACCGAGTCTGTAGTAATTTCATCTTTTTCATTCCTTATTGCATGAATTTGAGTTTTTTCTTTCCTTTTTTTAATCAGGTTGGCTAGGGGCTTATCAATTTTACTTATTCTTTCCAAGAACCAACTCTTTGATTCATTTATTCTTTGTATTGTTTTCTTAGTCTCTATTGCATTAATTTCCTGGTCTGATCTTTTTAATTTACTCCCTTCTTTTGGCTTTGGGCTTGACTTGCTCTTGTTTTTCTAGATGTTTGAGTTGTAGCATCAAGTTGTTTATTTGTGTTCATTCTGTCTTCCTGATGTGGGAACTCAGTGCAATAAATTTTCCTCTGAGGACTGCTTTCATTGCATCCCACCAAATCTGGTAATTGTGTTTGTATTTTCATTTGCTTGTAGATATTGTTTAATTTCTTCTTTAATTTCCTCTGTGACCCACTGATTGCTCAAGAGTGTATTACTCAGTTTCCATGTGTTTGTGAGGTTTTTGCAGTTGCTTTTATCGTTAATTTCTAGTTTCATGGCACTATGATCCAATAACATGCATGGGATAATTTCAATTCTTTTGCATTTACTTAAATATGTTCTGTGGGCTAGTATATGGTCTATTTTAGAGAATGTTCCATGTACTGCTGAGAAGAATGTATATTCTGATGTTGTTGAATGGAACACTCTATATACGTCTATCTAGTCCATTTGTTCAGAAGTGTGATTCAGTTCTGTTATTTCTTTGCTGATTTTCTGTCTAGTTGATCTGTCCCTTTGTGTCAATGGCATGTTAAAGTCTCCTGTTATAATTGTGTTATTGCTTATTTGATTTTTCATTTCTGTTAATATTTGCTTTGTATAGCTGGGTGCTCTGGAATCCGGTGCATATATATTTAAGATTGTTATCTCTTCCTGTTGAAATTTTCCCCTAGCTAGTATGTAGTGACCTTCTTTATCTCTTTAGATCATTCATGGTTTGAAGTTCACATTGTCTGCAAACAGAATAGCTATTTCTGCTTTTTTTTTTTTTTTTTTTTGGTTTCCTGTTGCATGAAATATTGTTTTCCATCCTTTGACCTTCAGTCTATGGGTTTCCTTTTGGGTTAGATGGGTTTCTTGTAGAGAGCATATGTTTGGATGTTGGTTCTTGATCCATTTTGCCAGTCTGTTTCTTTTGATTGGTAGTTGAGGTCATTTACATTAATGGTTATAACTGTTGCATATTGGTTTATTGTTGGCATGTTATCTTCATGCTATTGTATCTTTACCTTTCTGTTCTGTTTAATTGTCTGCCTTGCTTGGTGGTTTTATCCTATGTGTATCTAGAATGTCTTTCAGTATTCTTTGTAGGGTTGGTTTGGTGTTCATGAAGTTTTTCAGCTGTTCTTTGTCATGGAAGTATCTTATTTCTCCATCCATTTTGAAGGACAGTTTTGCAGGGTACGTCAGTCAGGGTTGGAAGTGGTTTTCCTTTAGGATCTGAAATACTTCACTCCATGCTCTTTTTGACTTCATTGTTTGTGTTGAAAAGTCTGCTGTGATTCTGATAGGTTTTCCTTTTTACGTGAGCTGTCTTTGGTCTCTAACATCTTTTAGTATACTGTTCTTATGTTGGATTTCTGGGATGGTGATTATTATGTGTCTGGGTGTAGTTTTATTTTGGTTATGGCTATTTGGAGTTCTATATGTTTCACTTATCCAAATGTCAGTTTACCTTCTCATGTTTGGGAAGTTTTCAGCTATTACTTCTGTAAATATCCTCTTGATATCATTTGGGCTGTCCCCTTCTTTTTCATCTATCCCTATTAATCTTATGTTATTTTTCTTTGCATCATCTTGTAACTGTTGAATTGTTATTTCCTGATTCTTTGCTATTTTTAAAAAAATCTTTCCTTTCCTGTTCACTAGTTGTAATCTTATCTTCGAGGTCTCACATTCTATCTTCATTTTCATTGAGGCAGTTTTGGCAGCTTTCAATAGAATTTTTGATTTCCTGTATATCTCTTTGAATCTGCTTTATGTATTCTGTTTGTTTCTTATAGTGTTCATTCAAGAATTCTGTTTGCTCTGTTCCTCTAATTTTTTTAGCTGTGTCTTCACTAGATGTGTTCACTATTTCTTTTACATCATTTCTTCTTTTACCTGGGCAATTAGTTCTGATTTCAATTTCTCCATAGCTTCCCCTAGTTGCTTCTTTATTTCAGTTGATATCATTTCAGTCATTTCAGGTGTATGACTTCTATTTTTTTCTATGTACATGGCTCCTAGGCTTTCTTGGGATAGGCTGGAGAGTTGAGCCTGACTTTTGGTCTTTCCTTTTGTCATTTTTGTATATTTCCTTGCTTTGAGCCAGTTTCAAAGCTTCCTCTGGGTGTATGGTGAATCATTTCCTGCACCCTCTGCTCACGGAGCAGTCTGGGCTCCCTCACAGGTTCTTGGCTCCCTAAATTGAAAGGTAAAGCTGGGTGTGTTGAACTGGGGCTGGTGGAACCTCTGGGGCTCAATCTTATGTCCTAGGGAGGTGGATATGACTCCCAACCACTGGGAGTGCTGGTCTTAAGCTCTCCCCAGCCTGCCCAACTGAGCCAAGAGTCCCCCTGCACGGTCTCTGCCTCCTGAACTGAAAGAAGGCCACTGGACATGGTGCACTGAGGCCATGGGACCTCTGGGGCTCAGTCCAATGTCCCCAGTAGCTAGCTAGAAAATCACCACGAACTCAGGTCTCCAACTCTCCCTGAGCCAGCCTGGGGGCACTGTGATTCACCTCACATGCTCTTAACTCCCTTGCAGGCTCCTGGCTCCCTAAATTGAAAGGCAGAAGCTGGGCAAGGTGAACTGGGGCCGGCGGAACCTCGGGGGCGCAGTCCCGTGTCCTCGAGCAGTCCTAACTCCAAGTTTATCCTTCTTGCTGGCTAAATAGTTTTTCATTTCTTTATTCATCCCTTAGTCAATAGATATTTAAGTTGTTTACATTTTGAATAATGCTGTAATACACTCAGGAGTACAGATATATTTTAAATATATTGATTTCATATAGAACTGTTGGATCATATGATAGTTTTTTTTTTTTTTGGTACTAGGGATCAAACTTATGACTTCTTGCTTGCCAGGCAAACGCTTATGCCACTGAGCTAAATCCCCAGGCTGATAATTCTGTTTTTAATTTTTAAAGGAATCTATGCTGTTTTCCACATTGGTTGTACTAATTTACATTATCAACAGTGTGTAAGGGCTCCCTTTTCTTTACATCCTGTCCAACATTTACCTTTATTTCTTTTTTTGTAATAGTCATTCTAATAGGTATTCAGTAATAGCTCATTGTGATTTAATTTGGTTTAAGTTTCTCTGGTAATTTACTGATGTTGAGCATTTTTCTATATACCTATAAGGTATTTATGTCTTGTTTTGTTTTGTTTTTGGGAAATGTCCATTCAGAGGTTTGCTCATTTTTAAAGTGAATTTTTCTTCCTCCCCTGATTTTACTTTTTCCTTGTGGTACTGGGAATTGAAAACAGGACCTTTGCATGGACCTACATCCACAATCCTTTTTATTTTTCTAAATTTTGAGACAGAGGCTTGTTAAATCACTGAGTTTCTCTGGTTGCTTCAGCCTGACAACGTGCTGGCTTATGGGTGTTCACCACTATCCCTAGTTTAGAAATGTTCAGTTTTGATAAAATCAATGCATTAATATCTTATTACTGCTTTTTGTGTCCTTTCCAAGAAATATTGACATACCTACAAAATCACAAAGATATTTTCTTATATTTTCTTCTGAAAATTGTATGGTTTTCACTTTTATGGTTAGGTTTGTGATCCAACTCAAATTAATTTTTGTACATAGAATGAAGTAGAAAAAAGCTAACTTTTTCCCATACAAAAAATCTTATTGTTCTAGAAACATATGGTAAAATTTTTTTGAACCACTGAATTGATTTTTGATTCTAGTCAGATGAAGTGGTATTTTATTGTAGCTTGATTTGAATATCCCTAATGGCTAGTGATGTTGAACATTTTTTTCACGTGTTTATTGTTCTGTATGTCTTTGAAGAAATTTTTTATTAAAAATCCTTTGCTCATTTTAAAATTGGCTTATTTCTCTTTTGTTAAATTTTAGAAATGTTTATATGTTCCAAAAATTAATTCCTTATCATGCATAACTGTCTCCATTTTGTGGGCTGTCTTTTCACTCTGTCGATGGTATCTTATGATGTACAAAAGTTTATTTTTTATTTATGAAAAATTCACTTTATTTATATTTCTTTTTGTTACCTGTGCTTTTGGTATCATATCCAGGAATCACTGCCATATCCAATGTCATAAAAGTTTTCCCATGTGTTTTCTTGTAACACTTATTTAGTTTGACTTACGTGTTTTATCAGAATGAAATCTCTTTATGGTGTTGACTGCATTTTGCCCTAGGATCTACTTTGTCTGCTTCCTCATCAGTGTAGGAAAACTTAGTGGCCAAAGCACAGTATGGAAATTGCGGTGGCTAAAAGGAGCAGGAGACAGGCAGCAGGTGGACAAACTGGCCACAGTGAAACAGCTGAGGAAGCAAAGGGAGAGGGAACAGGCTGACACCAGGAGGAGTTAGCAAGTTTCCTTTTTTGAAGTCAGTTTCCATTCTCACCTCAAATTTTGCATTTTAATGACTGGCCTGGGACTTTCTGGTGAATTATGCTGTAATGTGAACTATTCTGGGAGAAAGGACTTTGCTGGCTAAGGCCACATTCATCCTCTGCATGTGTGTTAGTTGGATTTAACTCAGTTAAAGCCCTTGGTGTAGTGTCAGGGCCCACAGAGGGCTCCATTCACACCATGAGATGAGGACAGAATGGTGATGTTACCGCAGTAAGGAGGAAACAGGAAAGCAGGGTAAGTGTGAGGATGTTTACAAGACTTAAAATCCTGGATGAATATACAAGGCAAATTCTGTTATGTGGGAAATTAAATAGCATAAAGGGGCTTGAGGGGTTAAGGCTGAAATTTAATAAGAAAAGCACTGAGTGTAACTGAAAAGTATTTTAAGATTAATGCATTTTAATCATTAAATTAATATTAATTACATGTTTATGTTAAGAAACACTGATTAGCTGTTTACTATCCTCTCTTTTCTGAAAATGTCAACTATTTTCTATTCTCCAAAAATCTGCAGAAATATTTCCTTCCTTTTTTCTGTTTCTGACTTCAGACTCCTGACTGTGAGTTGAGACTGATATTTCTGTCCTACAATTAGGTAGCTTTTGCAGGAGTCACAAGACATGAGTTGTGGGTGAAATCCAAGATAGAGTCACCTGAGACAAGAAGGTAAATCCCAGAAGTATCATCAGATACTATTCTCAAATTTACATCTCATTTCAAACTCATATCTTCTCAACTCAGATTCATATATTGAAAGACCTACTTGGTATTTCCACTTGGATGTGCAAGATGGAGAACTTAAGGCTATAAACAGCATGACTAATTTTCTTCTCTTTTTCTCTGGGTATCTTTAGGAGAAAAATATTTTTTTTTTTCAGAATACTGTTCAGTGATCAGAACTAAAATTTTTCTGCAGTAAATAAGACAGAAAATATTTCCCTTATGTTATTATAATGTTCTTTTTTGTTTGTTTGTTTTTGTACCAGAGATGGAACTCATGACCTCACACTTGTCAGGCAGGTGCCTGTACTGCTGAGTCAAATCTCTGGCCATATTCTTGTTTTAAAAGATTATTTTAAAGAAATTTTTAATATTGACAACAACATTGAGAGGAAATGACAGGAAGTTTCTCATTGTATGCCAGCTTTCTCAACCCATTTTCCCCAGTATCCACATTCCCTACCAGGGTGGTAGATTTGTTACAAGTGATAAAGCTACACTGACATATTGTCACTCGAAGTCCATAGTTCATCCCATGAATTTGGGCAAAAGAATAATGATGTCTTCATTGTTATACTATCACTCAGTATTTTCACTGCTCTAAAAATTCTCTGTGTCCCACCTATTCATCCCTCTGTCCATTAACTCTTGGTAATGACTGGTCTTTTTGCTGTTAGCATAGTTTGGTCTTTTCCAGTGTCATGCAGTATGGAGCCTTTTCAGGTTGGCTTCTGTTACTTAGTAATGTAAGCTTTTTCCATTGTTCTTTAATGGCTTGAGAGTTCATTTCTTCCTGAGCAAAGCTGAATAAAATTCTGGATGCAGCTCTTTATTTGTTCATTTATCTACTGAAAAACATTTTGGTTGCTTCCAACTTTATGACAGTTATAAATAAAGCTGCAATTTTTAAAAAGTAATAAATGTTTGGGGATTACATGTATAAATTTGGAATCTTGGGAATCTCCAGTTATCTCCTCACTCTGTACTCGTACCCATGCTGATCTCATCTAGTCTCCAGTTTACATGCCATTTATATGCTCAACTATTCTCAAATTTACATCTCATTTCAAACTCATATCTTCTCAACTCAGATTCATATATTGAAAGACCTACTTGGTATTTCCACTTGGATGTGCAATAGACATATTAAACTTAATCTATTCAAAATGGAAGCTCTCATCTTCCCCTCTATGTCCTGCCTTCAGTCTGCCCTACTTATGGCCTTCTATCACAATTAACTACATCTCTGTAGATACTCAAGGTCAGAATACTAGAGTCCTTGAATGCCTTTCTTTCTCTCCTAGCCCTCATCTAATCCATCAGGAACTCATGCAGAATCTTCCCACTATGCAGATTCACCTGACTCCTAGACGAGATTTGTTTTAAACCCCTACCATCTCTCATCTTTAGGAAACTAAAATAGCCTCCTAACAAATGTCCCTCTATCCCTATTACTAATTACAGTATTATAGCTTTTCTTTTATTATTATTTTATCTTGAAACAATAAAAAGTTATAAAAAGCTACAAGTTTAATACAAAGACTATTTTCCTGAACCATTTGAGTGTAAATTGTTGACTTGCTGCCCATTAAACTCTTTACCTGAAAATGTTAGTACTTCCTACAATTGGTAACCTAATGTAAGAACAATATAACATTAAAATCAGGAAAATAACAATGACATTTCTCTATTAATACTCAAACCACATACAACTCTTACCATTTTGATTCAAATAATGCCTTTTATAGTAAAAGACTCCAGTTCTATACCATGAGTTACACTTAGGCTCTTTTTTAAAACCAATATATTCTTGACTTTTAAAATGGTGTTTTGGAAGATTAAAGACCAGGTATTTTTAAGAATGTTTCTCACTGTTGCAATGGCAAACAGAAACACTGAAACAACAGTCAGGATTTGGAGGCAGATTTATTTACGTTGGCAGGCACTGACTAAGATCATTCCCAAAATATTAGGCCCTGATCTCTGGTGGTCTAGGGCTTATAAAGGATAAGCAAGCAGGAAGTACAGAGGCAGAATGGCAGAGTGGGGGCTGGAGATTTAGCTCAGTGGCTTAAACGCCTGCCTGGCAAGTGTGAGGCCGTGAGTTCAATCCCTGGTACAAAAAAAAAAAAAAAAAAAAAAGAATGACGGAATGGTCAAGTGAGGATTGGTAATTGTAATATGCATCATAGTGACCAGCTGTGCATCTACATTGACTTGACGTTTCTAAGAAACAGAGGTAATAGGAACTGTAATCCGAACTGTTACCTGGGCAACTAACAAACAAGTATACTGACTGGGGGTCACTTTCTGTTACACTATGACTCTGTATAATGCTTTCTTATAAACATATTTCGATTATACTTCTGTGGCAGGAATATTACAGAGGCAATGATTTACAGATAATATACAGAGCTATTCCTATGTCCTGTATAGTGGTGCACAACTTTGATTTGTTCTGTTTCTACTGAGAATCAGTGTGAAATCTTGGTGTCTGCCATTCTTCTCCAGTGTAGAGTTGCTATTTTTTTTACTTTGTAATCAATAAATATTTTTAATGAAGGTACTTGGAAAGTAGGTAAGTAGACAGCAGCAAAATAATAAAAGATCTACCAATAAAAGATAAAACATGGGAGAAATCTCTGTACCACTATTTTGAGAGAAAATGCTTCAAAAATATAAACCCTCATTCTATCATTCCATTTGTATAAAATTTTAAAAAAACAGGTAAAACTAACTTTTATTCTTCTTTGCTTTCTTTTGTAGTTCTGGGACTTGAACTCAGGGTCTTATACATGGCAGGAAAGAGTTCTAACATGGAGTTACACCTTTGTAACTTGTGAAATCAGTAACTAGTGAAAAGTAAAAACAATGGTCCCTTCCCTGGGGATTAGGTATTGCTTAGGGCAGTGGATGACTTTAGGGTATATGGGAAATCTTTTAAATCTTCAAATATGTAGTCATATTGCTAGCATATAAATGTACAAAAGATAATTGAGCCGTACACTTAAAATGTGTTCACATTACTCAGCATAAAATTATATGGTGTGTAAAAAGTAAGATTATAATAAGCTTATGAACATCTAGTTACCAGCATAAAAGTCAAAATAAAAAAACAAAAATCCCCTAATCAAAAAAAAAAGCAAATTAAAAAGACAAGTGTCCAACCTGTAACAAAAATCCCCTCATTAAGACTCGCTGTAAGCACTGATAAATTGAACAGTTTCATCTGGATAGCTCCTAAATTCAGCTCTCAGCTGGACTCTTGATCTTGGATTTCCTAACATCAAGCAGTAAAAACAAATTTCTGATGTGCAAACTACCCAGTCTAAGGTGTTTTCTTACTGGAGTCCAAGCAGACCAGGACGCAGAAGAAAGCACTGTCTTAAGGTGGTGTTTATCAACTCCAAACAAGATTTGTATATTTAATGTATTTATATGGCTCTATCATTGAGAATTAAATAGTTTTTTCAGCTTTAAATATAGTATTATGCTTTTTGTAATTGAGTATCCTAAAGTGATCAATTTTTATCAAAACTGTTTTGAAAATTTGAAAGAAGGTATGACTAATTTTTCCACAGTGAAGTGTATACTATTTTGTATAAAAGTTCACATAGTTTGTAAATGAGTCTCAATGACAAACCTCGGATGAAGAACCTTTTCTCTAGTTACAACTACCCTTCACCTTCATATGATGCATCCCAGGATATCACAGGGCCCCTGGTCACCTAAAATAGAGCAGATCATGTCCACTATTCCATCCTTACTGAGCCGGGAAGGGGACTCACATTCTACAGAGATACTTAATCATAATGATTGGGAACAAAACTGATTTTCTCAATTCTTCAGAAAATCAAATTATCTCTATCTTCGACTTTTCAAGTTTTAAAATAATCAAAGTCCAGAGAACTGCTCATTGAATAAGGATGTTGACTTGACTATAGGGCTAGAGGAGCTAATACAAAATACGTTTTCTGTAATATGTAAAGAAGGATAATTGTAATTACCAATTATAAACAAATAGAAATTAAAACATAGCATTTCTGTAATTTAATGCAGATTATCGATGCATTGATTGCCACAGTTAAACAGTAACTGACATCTACTGTAAAATGTGAGGACTTTTGTTTACCTATCTGGGAAACTAGAAAGTGAAGGATTTGTTTTGAAATCCTGGTGTGAGGTAGTTTGGAAAGGGTTCCCAGCCTAGGAGTCTGATAGTTCTTTGGCATGCTGGTTGTTGTCCCTGTATCCTATTTCCCTTTCCTCCGATAATGACAGAATACTGTCAAAGACCTTCCAGGCCAAATAAATGTTTACAAATGAATTGCCACCTGCGATGATCACAGAAACACTGATTTAAAATACAGCCCCTGGAGAACTCAAGAAGGTTAAAAAGTGTGGAAGCAGTTGAGATCTGATGAGTCGAGCCAACGTGTAGAAAGGGAAGGATGAATGGGCAAAACATAACACAGGTCTGGAGTGACATGGGCCATTATCTGGGAATCACACTCTTGTTCGTTGAAATCTACTGTCATCTCACTTTATCAGCGAGCATTAGAAAATATGAAAACATATTCTAAGGTTATCTTTGGACCAAACAGTTTCCAGACAGAGAGGAAAAGAAAAAGTTTTAATTACAAAAGTTGAGAAATAGAAGAGTAAAGAATACAGGTAATTTTTAGGACTTTGGAAAATAAAGAGAGGTGAAGTGACTGAAACAGAAGGAAAGAGGTTGGAAAGCCTGAACTTCCACCTACAGGACATTTCTAATCTTATTCTAATAGGTGATTAATTACTAAATTAGATAGAGTAGAACTGGGGACCAGTATGCACATTTGAGTTTGTAACTATCTGTGTCTTAATATTTAAATGGTGAAAATGGTGATTTTTTTCTTGCCAGTCGGGTAGTCTGCCTGTGTCCTCAGTGTGCACTGTTAGCCCTCCCAACACGTGGATTCGGCAGCCACGGATTTAGCCAACCAACCACAGAAAGAAAATATTAAGAGAAAAATGACAACTGCACTGAATGTGTACAGACTTTTTTCTTTTATAGCACCACAACTATTTCTGTAGCATTTACATTTTGTTACACATTAAAAGTAATCTAGAAATGATTTAAAGTATATAAGAGGATGTACTTCTGTTATATGCAAATGTCATCCAATTTTATATTTTTATGAAGATTCATGGATTTTGGCATCTATAGGGATCCTGGACCCTGAAGATACTGAGGGACAGTTGTCCAGATATGATAATGTATACATTTTTATTCTTTTTCTAAGAGCGCTCCAAAATTCAACTTGTCTAGATGAGAAGATAATAGCAGTTTCTAGGCACAAGCTACACCTCAGAGGTCCGCCTCAGCCCTGAGTCCCGCCCCCATGCCACTCTTGCAAACTCTCATACAGAATGAATTGCTCGCCTTGTTCTAGATAAGCTTGCTTTCCCAAACCATCTCTCATTACATACTTGTTAGCATTGTTTTAAGCCCTGGACAAACAGCACAGTGGATACAGTACTGCTGTCCACATGAATCTTATACCTGGAGGAACAGCAGAAAACTCAAAAGCAGAGAAAGCAAGTAGCTCAGTGGTTGCCTAGATTTATCAGTGTGGGAGGGATGGGGCAGTGATAGTGGGTAGCCTGTTTTGTTTTGGGATAACAAAAACGAAAAAAGAATGACCTAAAAACAGTGCTACTGTTTCATCCACCTATATCACTCCGTGGTATACAGAAGAAATTAAAGTCAGAATACTACTGGGGTGTATGTGTACCTGTTTATTGCAGCACAATTCACAGCAGCCAAGATACGAAACCAGCCTAGGCGGTCTAGGTGGTCATGTTAAGTGAAATAATGTGTACTCAGAAAGATAAATATTGCATGTTTTCCCTAAAATATGGAATCTGAAAAAAGATAACACGAAAGTAGAAGGGAGACCATTATTCGACAAACAAAAGGAAGTAAGATGGGGTATAAGGGATGACAATAGGGATTCAAAAAATTTATTAATTATACAGTTAAGAAATAATGATGTTGCTATGACTTTGTTGAGGTGACAATAGTCCTCTATACTCTGTTAAGTAAAATAGCAAGTCACAAAAAAGTACATATGGCATTGCCAATTATTTAAAAAAATATTAATGTATAGAGATACCAATAAACTATCTAGAATAGTGTTCACTTAATTGTTTTAATCTGTCTTTGGGAGTCAGATGATGGGCATTTTTAAAAGCTTTTTTTATTTGTGATATTATAAATTGTTTTTAAGTGGAAGCAATGAAGAATTGGTATAAGCATGTGAAGTGATGGATATATTAATTAGTTTGACTGGAGTAATCATTACACAGTGTATGTGTATCTCAAAACATGATTTTGTGTACCTTAAATATATATGATTTTATTTGTCAATTATATTTAGTAAAAATGAATTAATAGAAAAAAAAGCAAAAGCAAGTAAATGCATAGTATAACCCCAGAGAAGGCCTATGATGAAAATGAAACACAGTGTTTGGACAGAGTGAGGCAGGAAGGCTAGCTAGGACGGTCAGGGTTTTTTTCTTTTTTTGTGCAAGAAATGTTTCACCTGAAGGGGAAAAACCACAGAGTCACACAACGATCAAGAGAAGAGCTTTCCAGCAGGAGACAGTGGCTTGTGCAAAGGCTGAGGGTAGAATGAGTGTGGGGGTGTTTGAAGCATTGAAAGGGGCCATGTGTCTGCGGAGGAGCGGTGGGAGATGAGGTCAGAGGAGGAAGTAGGGATTAGATCGTGAAGGACCGTAACAAGTTGGACTTTATCCTCTTGGAATATAAGAGAGGCAAATTAATGATTTTTATCTTAGAAAGATTCCTCAATGGACAGTGGGGCAACATGGATAGCAGTGGAGACAGGTTGGTAGGGGGAGGTTATCACAGGTGTTTAGGAGAGATAAAATGACTGGACTAAAGCTACAGCAACAGAGATAAGGGGCTGGCAGAGAGTGTGCAGTGCACTGGAGCTGAACAACAGAGCTTATTACTTAGAAGTGAGTTAAGGGAACAAGAACAATCAAGAAGGTCCCTCAGATTCTCGGCCTAAACAACAGATGACTGGTAGTTCCATTTCACATAGGTAAGAAAGAATTTTGGGGAGTAGATTTTTGAAAAAGAACAAAGAATCCTCTTATGGTCTTTAAATTAGACATAGTTGTTAGACAACCAACTGGAAATACCAAATAACCAAGAGAAGTATGAGTTTGGAACTCAGGGAAATTCTGGCCTAAGTTGTAAGTAAGTTTGAGGGTCATTTAATTAACCTGTTAGTTTAAGTAATCTCAGAGCCATGGGAAACAGTGTAGATGGAGAAGTAAATCAGCCCGAGGACAGAGATCTGAGGCACACCGACTGGAGTAGTGATGCGCGTCACAATTATGGTCTTGTGTGCTAACCTTTAGGCTCCCTATCTAATGCCGCCTAATTTCCTAGCCCAGGAAGAGAGGGTTCTCCCTGTCTTTTCCAGTTACTGAATTTGCTTTTATCTTATCTTAGTTACTCTTCTAACCTGCCTGCCTCACTAAGGAACTTAACCATTTCTGGCCTTGCTTGGTTTCTTTATATCTTCATTGTGCATGTGTTTTATTTCCCCAGCTAGTTTGTCTCCTGTGGGAGAGCAGTGAATATATCTAAGAAATCCCCAAATCTCCTTCAAAATCTGACAGGAAGTCATTATGGGCTCAAAAATGATGCTGATCAATGGGGTAAGGCTGCTTAGAAAATGCCCATGAGGCCACGCTGGTACTGCTGTGTTTATAAGCCCCACACTCCCCCTCCCCTGGTGATGTCACCCAGCCGGCTACACCACAGAACCCTGAGTAAGCACCAGAAAATCTCCTGGCAAGGCAGGTGAGTAAAACAAAGTACAAAGAAGTGAAACTATTTTCTTAGTAAATAAACACACATAGACAAGCAAAGAGAAACAAAACACTACAATGTAAACAAAATCCAAACTCTACTAGGTGGGCAAAGATCTTCAGCACTCACTCTGGGACTCAGACCCAAGATTTATTTGTTCAATGAGGCAAGTCAGTTTGAGCACGGAATAAAGTTAGTCCTTGTTACAGTGCAAGAGCGCTGATATTACTCGAAAGGCAGTGGCAGAGCACATTCTCTGTATTCGTTTTCTGCTCGACTAGTTCAAGTTGCTGGATTTTGAAGAGTTGTTGGATCCTTGTTGGCTGTGGCTGGAATGCCGATTCCTCATGGCCTTCTTAAGGTCTGTGCTGCATTTGATTAGCAGCACAAAAAGACACAGTAACTTACGGGAACAGAGACGTAGAGAGAGGAAAGAAAATGGAAAAGTAGCTGTGCAGTGAATCCAGGGAACAAAAAAAGAAACCCACAGCAGCATATGTCAGTGAGGGAGAATACGAACATGCTGATGAATAGAATAGAGTTAGAACCATTAGCAACAAAGAAAAGATGAGAATATTGCAAAAGGCACAGAAAGGCCCAACATGAAACATGAGTCAGAGAAGATGGAATGAATGGAAAAATAACTAGGAATAAAAGATGAAGTGTAAGCCAGTGGGAAACCTGTGTACTAAAATGGAAATAATAATTCTTCTTTGGGTATACTCTGGAATATTTTTGAGGATTTTGGAACACTTGACTAAAATGATGGCTAACAATATTTTCGACAGTGTTAGACATTATTAACTTTAGTAGTATAGCACATGGTTGAACATATTTGGAAAATCAGAAAATTGACAATATATAATTCATGAAAGTCACAGGGGAGGATTAGCTCATTCTTAATAATGTATAGGTTTTTAGGTCAACAAGTGAGTTTTCTTTGATATTTCTGCTATTAATAAAATAGACCTATGCATTGCGTACTGCACCAAAACTAATGTGAGCACAAAATTTCAGAAAATAAAAAAGCGATTTCTTTCTAAGGACCTTCTGTGTTGCAAGAAGACTTTTGTTGTGGTGGTGGTTTTGTTTTGTTTTGACTTCTCAAAGTCACATTCACAAAATTGTAACATATAAAGTTAGAACTTACCCTACGAGCATAATTTGTTCATTCTCTTTGGCTCTGAATGCAAATTCTAAGTTCTGATTTAATTGGAAAGTTCTGACCATAGTCTATATAAATTTATAAAGCTATATCTCTTGCGGCTGTTTCTAAGAGTCCAGACGATTTTGTGTGACAGATGAACACCCATGTATCCAGTCTGCCTATTGTAGTCAATGCAGATGGTAACAGAGTCCTTAGAAGTCCTACCCTAAGCCATCTGGGCTGCTGGGCTTGGCCAATCCTTTCGATGTTTTCTGGGTAAATTACACTGTGGAGAAGATGAAGTCATTGGCCAAACTAGTTAATTGATTTGTTTCATACAAATATTAGTTTTGGTCTTTGTAACCAAAAAATCTGAGATTAAGGAAAGTATCATGAATTGTTTCATAGAAATATTAATTTTGGTCTTTGTTACCAAAAAATTTGAGATTAAGGAAATGTCATGAAAAACATTTGATCTGAAATTTGAGATACCTAGCTATAAAGCACCTGCCTACCCTCTCTCCTTAGAGAGCTAAGGGGCTGGTCTAGTGGCCTCTTTCAGTTTCCATAATACATTAATCCATCCACTGCCTTCAAGGCTCCAGGGAACTCTTTTTAGATTTCCATGTCAGAGTCAACAGAGACTCTGGGCAAGATCAGACTAATAAGTGCAGAAAATTGGCCACAGCTTTGGACTTCAGAAGCTCTGAGGGTTTCTAGAGAGGGAGCAGTTGGTCTCATGAGTGACTTATAATCTCTGCAACTATCTGATTCCCTCAGTAGTTCTGGGCCAGGTTTTGGCTTGGAACAATAAAAGGCTCTGGTTGGGGGTTGTAGCAAATGCAGGGGTTCTCAGCAGTGATGAACAGTATAATAACTTATTAGAGGACATTATTAGGGAAGAGAAAATTATACACTGTATTCCCTTTTCAGAACTTGGGGAGTAGAGTATCTAAGATAAGGGAAATAATATGAGAAAATTCAAATCCCAATGTCAGGCTTGCATTGCTTCTTTTTGGTCAGAGAAAAGAACACAGTTATGGAGAAGTTAAGGGATTCACTCAAGACTCAAGTCAGCCAATCAGACTAGGAGGAAGCGCTAGTCTCTTCCCTCTACACGCTGCGTTTCTTCTACACAAGCCAAAATATTTCACGCCCTCACAGAGCAAAAAGGAACTAATAAGAGAATGCTCCTAAATCCAACCTTTGACCCTTGGCAGGTGGCCAATGTGCACTGTACTTTACATACATGTCTTTTCAGATGCCTCTGCTCTGCGTCCAGGGCACTTGGCAGTGAACGGAACACCCCTGTGCAGACTGGGCAGCCCAGCAAGGCTTTTCACTGGATCTCAGAGAGGCTGAATCTGAAATGACTCCACACTTGTCCTAATAGGCACGACCCTTACTCCTATGACACATTTTTCACTGTCACGTCTGCCTGGTGGCTTGAATCAAGACAGTGATTCATTTGAGTTTTTCACATTCTCTCTTTCAGTACTAAAAGGACCTTTAGGGGCATTGATAGTTTGGGCTCTGTGTCCTTTATTCTTTATTCATAAAAAGCCTGAACAATTCCTTTGTTCATAGGGAGGCTGGTTCACTTTCACCCCATTTTCTTTTGTTCACGAGGTCAGTATTTTCTGGTTTCGCTTTGTTTTTGTAGTGCTGGTGAACCCAGAGTCTCATGCATACTAAGCAAGCACTCTACTACTGAGTTACTACCCAATCCCATAGTCAGGATTCTTGTCCTCTGTTTTCACAGAGGTTATTCATATATAGCTGGTGAAAAGGAAGCTCAAAGAGCTCAAGGAAGCTCTAAGGTCCCTTATCATTCCATGGCTTGTTAAACTCCATGTAACCTGTCCTTTGCCTACCCACTTCTCATTTGGCCTAATGTATTTTCCTCTGCTTAGGATAGTTACAGACAATGGATTTTCACTCAGTATAAAGATAAGCCAAAAGCACTTATAGGCACCTCAAAAATAAATGAATTATCTCCACAACTACTTGCACTTCCTGGCCCTTAACAAGTGTAATGCATATGCAATGGATAATGGTCAGGAATCAGAGACAATATTAGAAGGGATGCAGCAGGTTAGGGGGTAGTTCAAATAGCAAACATTTGGATATTTTTTTATTCGAGAGATAAGAAAAAACAAATAGTAAAGTGTCCTTGCAGAATTAGCTTAGAAGGTCCTCAGGCATCTTTCAACTTTAGACTCTATCTAGATGCATTATGATAAAAACTAAGAAAATCTTAGATGCAGCTTGTTTCTTAGTGTTGTTGATGTGATTTTCGTTAAGCTTTTTTTTCTGTTATAGAAGAAAAGTAGGCCCTGAAAGGTGGAATTTTTCCCTCAAGACCATATACCTGGTCATGTTGCTTAGTTTAAAAAAATAGATATTATGCACAGACTACAAAATTCACAAAACACTCAAGGAATGAGAGCCTTCTAAATTTCTCTTTTGACCACAGTTGGAAAACTGTAATAACTGCTATTATAGGTGTAGTTTAAGAAGAAGTTTAATTTAACATTGTAATTCCTGAGACATAGGGGAATAATGTTGGGGTGGTGAGATGGGTTTCCATTAGGACCTCAGAAATATCACCTGAAGAGGCAGTGCAGCAGCAACCAGGAAAGTAGCAGTTGTTGCCATGGTGCCATTAAAGGGATACCATAGCTACCACTCTTATATCAAGGTCAGTAATCTTTCTGTAAGAATGGTTTCATTGCTTTGGTCTGTGAAGGTATTTGCACTTTTAAAAAGGACTCTATGTAAACATCATGGTTAAAATATCTAATTCTACCATTTGATATTTTAGTTAGCTTAGCAATTTGAGTATGTCTTACGTGCCTAGCTCATAATAACTTCATTTAATTTACTAGCTGCTAGCTTCCTGAGGAGAAGGCCCTTCAGGGCATGAGCTACAGAGCAAACTGGGTACCTTGAGGGTGGATGACAGGATGATGATGAGGAGAGCTTTAAACTCAGGTAGCACTGGTTTCTATTAACACCTCTATTTATTAGTACTATGACTTGGGAAAGTTTGAGAATGTATAAGCTCAAGTTTCCTTATTGTAGGAAAGATAATACCCCATTGGGGGTATAATACCCCACTGGGTAATTTTGAAAATTGGTTAGATACTGGCTAGATATTTGTGGAAGGCATCTAAAAGAGTACCAGGCCCATATAAAGTATTTCATAAATATTATTTCCGCATTTCTTCATGTCTTAGTTTTTTTTTAATATTTATGTATTTATTTATTTTGATTCTGGGACAAAATACGTGGCACCCTGTTATAGGAGGACATGGTTTATTTTGAATTACAGTTTTAGTCCCTGGTCACCTAGTTCCAAGGGCGAATAGCATGGTGGAAGGTAATGGGGGCAGAAGACAGCTACTCAACCCATGGCAGCCAGAAAGCAGGGAGAGAATAGAGGCAATTAGGAGGGAGATATACCCTTCCAGGATATACTGCTAGTGATCCACCTCCAACCAGCCTCATCCTCCAATAGCAAGTCAGCTATAGTGTCACCATGATCCAATCACCTTCCAAAAGCACCAATTCTGAACACATGGTGCTTTCAGAAGAACATTTTAGAATTACACTATAATACTTCAGAATTAAAGAAAGGGATTTGGGAGTGGGGAAAGGAGGCATCAAAGAAGTTATTTGCACAAAGCCAATTTATCCAGGCAATCTTGTCTCCAGAAGCAAAACTGAGACTCAGAAAAGAGTCAAAGGAATTAGCCTTGTGAACAGTATAGCAAATATCATGTCCCCTCCATGTCAGCTACTAGAGGATTGTGAGTGTGTACTATTGACATTCATACAGAATCTGGCATTTTCAATCTGCTTTTAAGTCCTATTTTTCCTCCTTACCCCATCCTTCCAGTACTTGTTACTTTAGCTATTTGCAATTTCTAATCTTGAGGTAATTAACACGTTGCTTTTTCTACTGTACTTGGAAAATCTTCCTTGCTGATTAATTAAGAGTCAAGTGCTGTGTCCAAGTTTAGATATGACATCTGGGATGCACTCTGCCCCACTAGATTGAGCTGAGTGCCCTTTCTGTGTACTGTTCCACATCAACCAGGCTGAGAACTCCACACATTTATAAATGTTTCTTCATGTTTGTCTTCCCACAAGGTTGTAAATTCAGTAATAGGAGGGACATCATCTAGGTTATTAATCAGTAACCTCAGTGCCTAGCATGATAAGTGATAATAGAACCTCAGTAAATATTTATTAAATAAGTGAATCAATTAATTATAGCTGAGGTTTAGGAAAGGGGAAGTTGCTCTGGATATATTCTAGGATTTGTACTCATTCTGCAAAGAGCCTTACTGAGCTAATATGATTACTGTTCCTTTTGTAGAAATTTCCAACAGACTGCATCTCATTACATGAACAGGTTCCCATGTAGTTAAATGTAATGGCACATAGGGGCTGCTATGGTTTGCATATTGTTTGACTACATCCTTTGCTTCAGTGTTCATGTGCTAGAAACTTGGGCCCAGTGTAATTGTAATGAGGTGGTGGGCCCCTTAAGAAATGATTAGGTGATGTGGCACACCCTCACAAGGGATTAATGCAATAATCAAAGGACCAGATTAATTTTTAAGTCAGCTGTTGGCTATAAAAAGCCTGGCCCCTCCCTACTTTTTTGCTGCCTTGTTTGCACATGAGTCCTTCTCCATGAAGCTATTTTTCTTTATGCTTCCCCACCATGTTTTGATGAAGCTGGAATGCCCTCACTTGATGCTGAGGCCATGCTGCTGGGACTTTACAGCCACCACCAGCAGTGACCCGAATAATCTCTCTTCGTTATATATTACCCAGCATTAGGTATTCTGTTACAGGAACACAATCAGACTAAGACAAAGACTATCCCTGTTTACTAAACCTATGGTTTAACAAGAATCTTGGTGCTCTATCAAGTAAAAAACAATGTGAATGGAGTTATTATGTAAGTCATGTTGATTTCTGTAAGACTCTGTACCCAGTGACCTGCTATCGTCTTGGAACCATCAGTGAGGCCCACAGGGACTGAGAATCCCCATTCCAGTGACCTGCCCACACCTGGGAACCATCTCTGAGAACTGTGGTGACTGAGAGTCCATACCCAGTGACCCAGAATCATCTGGGAATCCTTGGTGAGGCCCATGGAGATTGGAAGTCTGTGACCATCAACCCATAGTTATCTGAGAACCCTTGGTGAGGTCTTCAAGGACTTAGAGTCTGCTTCCTGTGTCCTGCAGTCATCCAGGAGCCCTCGATGAGGCCCATGGGGACTGGAAATCTGCATCCAGAGAACCACCACATCTGGGAACCATCTCTGAAGTTTTCAGGGCCTGGGAATTTGTGCCCAGCAACCCACAGTCATCCAGAAACCCTCACTGAGGCCTGTAGGGACTGGGAGCTGTGCCCAATGACTCATCCCCACCCAGGAACGATAGGTGAGGCTCTTGGGGACTGGGAAGCTGAACCCAGTGACATTCCCATACCTGCAAGCCATCTCTGAAGCCCACAGAGACCAGGACTCTGTGCCTAGAGACATGTAGCCATCAGAAACCCTCAGTAAGGCCTATTACCAGATGGGCCACAGTGCAGGAAGCAACTAGAACTTGACATCCAGCTGATTTGAAGAAATACAGGAAAGTGCCAAAATGAAAGAACAAAATGCAGTCTCAAACTTCCAGCCCATCCAGATTAAGTATGAGGGATGTACTCATAGATTAAATTAGAAATGACACACTTGAAATTTCTGAAATAATAGCAATGGAAGTAAAGAAACGATTCCAAGAATCTGTAAAGGAAGTCAGACCAGAAATAATCTCTCAGGTAAAAGCATAAATGATAAACATGAAAGAATTAGTGAGGATATCCAAATAAAATAGACAAGAAACATACAGGAGCATAGGAAAATGATGGGAACCTTGAATGAACACTACAGGAAACAATTAAAACACATGAAACAGATTCAAGGAAATATCCAGGAAATCAAAAATTCCATTGAAAACTGGCAAAACCACATAAATGAAATTGACAATAGACTTTCAGACCTTGAAGACAGGATTGTGGCTAATAATCAGGAAAGATCTCTTAAAAATAACAAGGAATAAGGAAATAACAATTAAACAGCTGCAAGACAATGCAAAAAGAAACAGTATAAGTTTGATAGGTGTCAACAAAAAAGGAGACAACACAAATGACATAAAAGGACTATTTGCAAAAGTAATAGCGAAACATTTCCCAAACATGGGAAAAGAAGTTAACATATAGATAAGGGAGGCATATAGAAATCCAACTAGCCATAAACAAGATAAATCTACACTCAGACATATCATAATCAAGATCCCAGAAATTCAGTGCAAAAATGTTCAGTGCAAAGAATGTTAAAGGCTGTCAGAGAAAAGAAACACATTACCTATTAAGGAAAACCAGTTAGAATCATGGCAGACTTGTCAACATAAGCCATCAAATCAAGAAGAACATGGAGTAAAGTAGTTCAAGTCCTGAAAAAAAACAACTTCCAGACCAGATTGCTATACCCTGCAAAACCACCTTTCCAAATCAATGGAAAATCAGAAAGTTGCATGACAAAGAACAACTGAAGAAATTCATGACCATCCAACCAACCTTACTATGTCTTTACATTCTAGAAAGAGATAAAAATGACCACAATTTCAAGAACAATAACAGAAAGAAGCTATCACCCATTGGAAGCCATCTCACTCCCTTAATCCTCAGAATTGTGCTAACACCTAGAATGTGAGGAGTGAGGCCCTAGGGCTCCGCCACAGTGAACAGCATAGAGCAAAACACTAGCAAGAAGTCAAGCTAAATGACAAGCAGATGCTGTAAAGAGGCTATCAAAATAGCCCAACAGGTAAATAGGATTAACTATTATGTTACTGATTAAATATGCCCTAAATTTCATTCCTCCTATTCTTAGAGTATACAGAAATATATTCAATGTACTTTTGTATCCAAGCCATTAAAAATATTACACTTATTAAATTATTCATAGGGTTTCTACCTGTAAATAACCTTAAGGTTGATCTAGTCTAGAATTCCTCATTTTACAGATGAAAGAAACTGATTTTCTATGAAGTGGTATAACCAAGATAACAAAAAGTTAAAGCATAAATAAGCCTTTTTATCTCAACTGAGTATTCTTTTTGCATTGATAAAATGAGCTACAATGGAAAGATGAATCTTTAAATGGAACAGGAGTGACCGTTTCTTGGCCATGTGATTTTGAGCAAGCTACTTATCTTTTTTGATTTTCAGTTTCCTCATTTATAAAGTCAGAAAAATAATACCCACCTCAGTGGTTCTTCTAAAGATTCAGAGATAATATTTGAAAAGAGGTTAGCATAGCATTTAGCATATAGAAATTGCACACAAAAATACATCTTTTTTCCAATTTCTAATCCTTCTTTTTGGCTGGTTTCCAAAGCCTCCCGATGATACTGTTCCTATGGTATTAGGAAAATGAGTAGATATATCTCTTCTCTTTACAAACCACACCATGATAGTGACTTTGAGGGAGTTACAGCAAAATCTTCAATTGGGGAAATTTGGTGAGGGGGATCTGGAAGTTCTTTGCACTTCACTTGAATGTTTTCCATTTATATGTGGAATTATCTCCAAATTAACCCTCCCCCACAGAGGACAAGTACATACTACTACGTTCTGTTTTTCTCCCATTCCAAAGCCCTATTGCATAGCAAGTAGACTGAGGTTTTAATTCCACATGCATCATAAGGTACATATTAGTAAGTTTGCCCTTCCTTCTAGAGGAAGTTAGGCTTATGATTCCTCTTTCATTTGTCAAACACCCTACACAAAGAGGAACTGAGCCTAAGCTCAGATCACAGGCTGGATCTCGAGAGTGCCTTGGTCTCAGTGATAAATAACCACTGATTGAAACAAGGTCATGTGCTAAATGGGGAAAATTCCAACAGAAGGGAAAGTAACTAGCAGTTTTTTGTTGTTAGTATTTTTACTTTTTATTCATAATCATAATTGTAGCTCTGCAATCCAGGTAAACTTTGAGGAGAATAAGTAAAATGTAGAACCCAAAGTACTTCAGTAAGAGCACAAAGTTTACGAGATATTGCAAGTGAGGATCAGAGGGAGTTCTTCTGAGCTGCAGAAAGAGTGATCTAGTAGCTAAGATAAAAAAAACATGTCAAAAATGTTAGAGCTGTCCATAGCCAGCGGTGGGGATCTTTGGGCTGGTCCTGCCATTCTTAGACCTGAAGCACTCTGTGGCTTTTACACTACCCATGTCCTCTTTCACTTTCACAAAGATCATACACTTGCCAGTCAGCCACTCAGTCTCAGCAATGCAATAAAAGCCTTGGCATTTTGTTTAGCATTTGCCATGGAAAACACACGAGGATATCTGTGCTTCTGAATGAAGTTATCATCACCAAATTTCTCCCTGTAGATAGACTTGTCACCAGTGCCATTATAGTGTGAAGTCACCACACTGGCACATAAATCTTGGAATAAGTCTGTGAAAATAGAAAACACTGTAACTGAAGTTTTTCTTTCCAATACTTGGGACACAAATTTTTCTGCTGTCTTTGGAACTTTACCTGAAACAGCTTGAAAGAGATAAATCCCAAGGCCTTGACATAAACTACAGTGTTGGAGAATATAGTGAGGTTGACCACAGCTGGCAATGGGCCTCTACAGGAGACCATGGTATCTGAAAAACTAACTGTTTTTTGTATTGAAAATAATACAGGGCTTGATGTTTAACTCAGAAGCAGAGTACATGCTTATCGTGCTTCAGTCACAAGTTCAATATTTAGATTCCCCCAAACGAAAATGAAAACAAAAATGCTACAAAGAGACTGAAGATCTGAAAAGAACCCCAAATTTGTCTACCTTTCACAGTTTATTTTTTTTAAATTTTATTAAACTGATATTGGGTTACTCAGAAGTTCTATATCTTCTTGATCCAGCTTTGTTAATTCATACGTTCCTACGAATCTGTCCATTTCTTCTGTGGTTTTGATCCGATGAGAGTAAAGGTTTTCAAAGTAGGTTTTTATGATTTTCTATATTTCCACAGGATCTGTAGTGATTTTACTCTTCTTTTTCTTATTGCATGAATTCTAGTTTTTTCTTTTGTCTAGGGATTTATACATTTTATTTATTCTTCCAAAGAACCAACTTTTTGAGTCATTAATTCTTTGTATTGTTTTCTTAGTCTCAATTTCATTAATTTCTGCTCTGATCTTTATAAGTTTCCTCCCTTCTTTGGGCTTTGGTTTTGGCTTGTTTTTCTTTTTTTTAGAAGCTTGAGGTACAGCATTAAGTTGTTTATTTATGCTTGTTCTGTTTTCCTGATGTGAGAATTCACCACTCAGAATTTCTCTCTGAGGACTGCTTTTATTGTATCCCACAGGTTCTGGTAAGTTTTATTTGCATTTTCATTTGATTATACATATTATTTAATTTCTTCTTTAATTTCTTCTGTGCCCCATTGGTTGTTCAGTAGGGTACTATTTAATTTCCATGTGTCTATGGAACTTTTATGGTTTCTTTTGTCATTAATTTTCAATTTCATTGCACTGTGGTCTGATAATATACATGGGAGCATTTCAATTCCTTTAAATTTACTTAAGCATGTTCTATTGGTTAGTATGTGGTCTATTTTAGAGAACTTCCCCTGTGCAGCTGAGAAGAATGTGTGTTCTGATGCCACAGGGTACATGCCTACTAAGTCCATTTGTTGACAAGTTTGATTGAGTACTGTTACTTCTTTGCTGATTTGTTGTCTAATTGATCTATCTCTTTGTGACAATAGGGTGTTAGGGTCCATTGTATATTACTGCTTATTTGATCTTTCATATCTATTAATATTTTTCTTGCATAGTTGGTTGCTCCCATATTTGGTACATATATATTTATGGTTGTTATCCCTTCCTCTTGAAGTTTTCCCCTAACCAATATGTAGTGACCTTCTTTATCTCTTTTGATCATTCTTGGTTTTAAGTTCACATTGTGTGGGAATATGCCTAGAAGCGGAATAGCTGGGTCAAATGGGACTTCCAAACTCAGCTTTTTGAGGAATCTCCAGACTGACCTCCACAATGGTTGCACCAGTCTACACTCCCACCAACAGTGTAGAAGAGTTCCTTTTTCCCCACAGCCTCTCCAACACTTGTTGTTG
>PVJX010027126.1:0-25141 GCA_004027295.1 Dolichotis patagonum | reverse complement strand
GCAATGCTCTTTTGGCCTCCTCTGTGAAGCCTCTCGGTGAGGCTATATCAGAGTCTCCCTTGAGGAGATCGAATAACGGCCTCAACTGGGCATTGGAAATATGTAGGTAGGGTCTTCTGAGAGGGGAAAATTAGCTCACCGCGTGAGGCCAGAACCGCCACTTACGCGTGAGAACGAGAGGAGTCTAAAAGCCCTGTAGGTGCGCGCCACCCAGAGCCTGGGTTTATCCTCTACTCACCCGTCCAGCAGTCCTGCGAGGAAGGAGGAATCAAGATGACGGCGTCCGGTCCAGCGCAGCAGGGAGTGATCAGTTCCCCGTACGGGCCACCAGATGTCGGTGTCACATTCCCGGCCGGCAGGAAGACACACGACAAGAAGTAAATGGTGATCGGACGTCTTTATTTCGTTCCCCTTCCCGGGACCGCTGAGAGCTCTCCCCAGCACAGGTCTCTACCCTGCGCTGCTTCCATTTTCTCTCTCGCGCGCAGGGAAGGGCACTTGCTTATATTTAGTCAGGTATCCAATCACACGGAGATAGGTACAGCAAGCTGATTGGCTAGCGTCATCAGTTACTAAGCAGACGAAAAACTGGCAAGGCTGTTTACAAAGTAGGCGAGACCAAGAAGCAGGATATGGGCACCATCTTTGGTTACTCGATGGGAGGGGTAATCTAGCTCAGGCTTTATTCTATACCACAGGCCTCTATAGGGTGCCGGCGGCCCCCAACAAAGGATCAAGTACCTATTGAAATATATTTTTGAGATTGATGGGTTTTCTCTGTTTTATACAACAGAGCATGTGTTGGCTCAATTCAGGGTATCCATTCATCTCTGTAGGTCTTGTAGATAGCAGAACATTCTCCCAGTGCCCTACAGTAGACTGATTATCAGGTTTTTTTTAATGTATTTTTTATGGGTTTTCACTTTTCAACAGTATTTTCAACAATGTAAAAAAAAAGTAGAGAGAAGCTGTACTAGTAATATCTGGTTAGATATAATATTAAAACAAAAGTCAAGACATGAAGTATTTATCTTAAATTTGAATACAGGTATGGAAATTTGAAAACTATAATAATAAATGGCTGCATCTTTTTTCTAGCTTACTGGGAAATTTTCTATAATTTTTCACCATTCTATCTTGATAGAGCAAGTACTTTCCTTCAGTAGCCCATTCTCACTAGAAATTGTAAATCAGTGGATGGATCTTGTGAGATGGGTCGGCAGGAGAGTTTTCCATATTCTTTAACAGCTTGTCGCATAATTCTGTCTGTTCAGCACCTGTGTTTTCAAGGCACAAAATTCATCTCTCTTGTCTTCCCTGCCTGGACTCTGCTAACCCAATTCCTCCTCCAATCATATCTTTTCCTCTTCCAGCTTCATCACCATTATTCTTTGAGGACAGAGAGTCAGACTGGACAAATTGAACCTGTCTCTGTTTGTCACATGCTTAGAAACACAATTCTCTTCGTTTGCATGGGCTGACAGAAGGAAAAATGGTCTTGTACCATTAAACTAAGAAAAAAGGTCAAAATATATAGAAACAAGAGAAGACACACAATGAAGTATAACCTGCCTCACTAGCCATTATACCCAATCATATTGCCTAGACATTAATAGTGTATCAATATTTTGATCTATTTTCTTCCAGTATTACATAATATATATCTTGTATGCCAATAAATCATAGTTTCTATGTGGCTAAAAATATTATAATTATTGGTGAAAATGAGAAAAACTGATAATACTAAGGCTTGATAAAAATATAGGAATTCAGAAACAAAGTAGGTATAATGAAAATTATACAGCCATTTTGGAGAGCAACTTGCAAATCATATCTAAAGTTCTACTTAAACTCTTTGATTAGCAGTTTGCATACAGGTTTACCCCCAGAGAAAACTTGACATACAAACACAAGAACTACATACTGTCAAGAATGTTTTATGGAGTATTATTCAACAATTTTAGTGAGTGTCCACTGTGTTCCAGACATTAGGAATAAGGTAATGTATACAACAGGCAAAATCCTTGTCAAAAGAGCATGCAGGGAAAAGACAAATAAAAACATATGTATGGTGGTATATAGTAATAAAATACATGCAGGAAAATAAGGCCAGTAAAGAGGCAAGGGAGCAGGAGAGGTTGGTATTTTATATAAAGTGGATAAGGCCTCACTGATAAAGTTACAAGTTGATATCTGGTATTTGGGGATAAAGTTCCCCTGGCAGAGAGAATCACTCATGAAAGACTATGAGATGTTACTATGTTAAGTGTGTTTAAGGGATGAAGAGAAGACTCTGGGGAACAATGAGGAAAGGGTGAAGAGGATGAGATCTCAAAGGTGACAAGGATCTAATCCTGTAGGGTCTTATGAGCAACGTAAAAAGACTTTCACTTCTGTATAAGGTGAAGAGCCATCAAGTTTTATTGCAACTTTACATAAAATTCTATGACTTGTATAAAATTATACTACCATACATAAATGACAACCTCCCCCTGCTCTCCTGGCCTTATATTTATGTAGATCACTTTATGCAGGAAGTTTAATAACACTTCCTGTCACATGAAGTTCTTTGTGTTTTTCTACTTGCCTGTACATAGGGCCAGAGTTTGCTAGGCAGTGTGTTGCCATAGTCCTACCAATCAAAGTCTATTTCTATTACTTTTAATAGGATCACTGTGATATCAAGTTAAGACAGAATGCATGAAAGTCCAAGGGCAGGGAGACCATCCCAGAGACAAATACAACAATTAGGATGTGTTACCCAGCTTCCCATAATGATAACAAATAACAGAGATAAATCAATTTATAAAGAAAAAAGATTTAGTTTGTCTCATAGTTTTGGAGATTTTATCTCATAGCCCATTTACCTATTACTTTGGAGCTTGTGACATGACAGCACATAGTAGGGGGAGTCCATGGTGGGACAAAACTTCTTACTTCAGAGCTAGAAAGTGAACAAGAAGAAGGGGCTAAACTTACTCTTATCTGTCATCCCTCTGACCTCCCATCAGGCTCCAACTCCTCAAGGTCCCACCACCTCTCAACAGTACCTTGCCTGTCTAGAGAACAAATCTATAATTCATGGGCATTTGAGACCCAAACCATAGCACAGGATTAGTGTTGTCTTAGACCAGGTTGGCAGCAGTGGACATATTAAGAAAAGCTTTAATTCAACCTTCTTTGAGGGTATGGTTTCAAGTTAGTGGGGAATTTGTGAATGAATCCATAATCATATGAAGTAATACTTAGAACTGTTGACAACTATTCTTTTCACAGTTTGAGAATCTTCTTTTTACACCTGATTGAAGCTTCATTATATTTCAGAAGACCAAGAAATCAGGAATAGAACCATCACTATATGAGTGTTGAATTGTGCATTATTTTGTGTCTGTGAATGTATTTTTAATTCTATCCCACACTTTCTTCTATTTGAGTAAACTAAGCCTTCATTTCAAGTCTCAGTTAATGAAAGAGAAATATCTATTGCCACTCACCTGATATCATAGATAGACACCTGTCTGTCACGTAGCAGGTGCACAATAATTATCTGACAAATAAATGATTGGATAATAGAGCAGTAATTCTTCATTTGGGATGTACACTTCTAAAAATTCTTGTATATCTGGCTTTTTACTTAAAATAGTTTCACTTGGATTAGAAGCTAAACACTTCTTTGTTGGTGGCTCAGAAAAAACAAAGCAGGTGGTGACTTTTCCTCTTTCTTCTTCAAATTTGCTTTTTGACACTTTCTACTATCAATTGCCATGAGTTACTAATGAATCTCAAAAAAGTTCAAACCACCTGTCTTTACAAGCCCTCTTTGTTCCCTGGGCCATCATTCCATTTCAGGTGTTGGATGTGGCCTCAGACACTCCCGTGGGTCTCAGCTTGGGCCTGATGCCAGTATAACCTGCATAAAGAAGCTCTCTGTGACTCAGGCCTGAGGCAGGCTGTAAAACAAACATCACCCCAGGGGCAGCCAGGAGGCACTTTGCAGCTTGCAAGGATGAGGAAAGCGATCAAAGCTCTGTACAGGAGGCCCAGAAGCAGTAGAAACCACGTGTGCCTACAGGGACTTGTACTGCAGTGGTTGTTGCAGAGGTTTTAAAGATTTATTTCAAAAGGTAAGTGACCTGGCAGAGTTCTATTTACAGGGAGAGGATTATTCTGTGCTGGTACCTGTACCTAAAAGTCTTCCAAGGTACTCAAGGAGGTCTCCAGACCCACTGTGGGGAAGAAACGCACACTGATCATGAAGGATGCCTGATTCAGAGGGTCTCGGTATGCAGCAGGGACCTCTGGCAGCTGGAGTAACTTACATTGTGGTTCCACAGATTCCTTTGCTCCAAATCCTGCAGCCAATTTGGCATTCTGTTTTGACTAATGAAACAGAGTTCTTTATTCATCAAAACAGATTCCTCCTATGTCAAAAAGAAAACCAAGAGTGGCTTCCCTCCTGCAAGGTATGCTAGAAGTCACATGATCCACAAGGTTAAAAGAGAGACTAGTAGATGTCACTATGGGACATAGGTTTATAGCTGTCCTCTTACATTTTTTGTTTAGGTGTTCTGAGTTTTTGTTTTGTTTTGTTTTTTGTTTGTGTTTTTGCTTTTGATGTTAATCAAGTCTGCAGACACTTGGGCTGGCTTTCTGGTGAGCTCAAATGAATGATCACACAGAGCTCTCTCTAAGTGGCATATCAGGAGTGTAATAGTCTCCCGTGGGGCTTGTAAAACTACTCTGGGTTTTGATTATGGCAAAGATGCATTATATCTAGCACTGAGCCAAATAGAGATTAGTTGGCTCCCAGTTCTGTTCAACCTTCAGACACTGGTCTCTCAGAGACCAGCAGCTACACTCACGTTCAGAGTGGAGTAAATGTATCTGTGTGCCAGAATCTGCCATCAGGGCCTTCCCAGCCCTTGATTCTTAATGCTCCCTTATACCCATATCCATTTTAATTGTCTTCTTTTAAACTTGCAACCACGGCCAAACTGAGCAGCTAAGTACAACCATACTTTCCAATTTCCATTGTGAGTGGAATCCGGAGACTTTCTACCTATTTTGTTGATCTGGAATATCCTCTTACCCCTCTCCACTCAACCATCAAAATATTTGCTATCACTCCACACCTTATAGAACAGTCAGATTCCCAAACACCAACAAAACCAACTGTGATGTAACAGGAGCTCTCATTTATTGCTCCTGGCGATGTAAAGTAGGACAGTCACTTTGAAAACTAGTTTGGTGATTTCTTACAAAACTTAACAAAGAGCTGGGCATATAGCTCAGTGGCACAGTGCTTGCATAGCATGTGTGAGGTCCTGAGTTTGAGTCCTGGTTTTAAAAAAAGCTAACACACTCCTACCATACACTCCATCAGTCATGCTGCCTGGTATCCACACAAGGGAGTTGAAAATGAGCATCTGCACAAAAAGGCGGCATATGAATGTTTACAGAAGTGGTATTCATAACAGCTGAAACTTGGAAATAATCAAGATACACTTCAACAAGTGATAAATGAACTGGTATATCTAGCCTTGGATTATTTAAGCACTAACAAGAAGTAACCAAACCAAGGAAAGGCATAGAGAAACATTAAATGCATACTGCTAAGTGAAAGAAGCCAATCTATAAAAGATAGATCCTGTATAACCTCAATCTAGGAGCTTCTGGAAAAGGACAAACATCAAGGTAATAAAAAGATCAGTGGCTATGAGAGGTCAGAGAAAGACAGATGAGTACAAAGGGCACAAAGGATTTTTTATTTTAAAAACAAAAGAGCAAAAACAAAAGAGAATAAAAATGATGATACAGAGTTTCAAAAACAAAATAATAGGAAATTACCACTAGTGCAACTGAAACTAGTCTGCATGCTCCAATGATGAATACATTAATTGTACCCAAACTGAAATTCATACAATGAATAACACCAAGAGTGAACTAAAGAGTGAACTAAAAAGTGAACAAAACTCTGGACACTACAGAGGCCCTGCCCTTGACCATGAATTTGTACAGCTCTTTCTGCTCCCGCTGGACATCGGTGCACATTCACTTGCCTACCTGGAGCTTGCCAGGTCTTTCTGCATTTCTTCCATTGACTTCTTCTTTCACTTGTCTGACACAAAAACTCCAGACCTGATTCACAGGAATGGATTCAACCATTAGCCTGCAAAATCACACAGATTCCAGCTCTTCCATCCTAAGGATAAATATTTCCTCTGATACCAGTAGGGGTTTTCCCAGAACAGTCCCAACCATGTACAGACCTGGCTTTTTTCTCCTCTTGGGTTCTACAATGATTAAGCATAAGATTTTACACTCAATTCCTCTCATATTACATGCAACAGAAGTGTTCATATTTAAGGTAATTTTCTACACTTCAACAAAAACTTTATGTGTTTAGCGACTTAATAGCAAGCTGCATGTAAGAACATAATAAGTCAAAGCTAAATATAATTAAAAGACTCTGGGAGTGTGAAGACTCTTTCATTGGCATTTTGCATGTCTTTTCTAAACAGTAGCTATTTTTCTAGGTAGGATCCATGAGTCTGTTGATATCTGTCCTAATACGAGCTGAGGGAATAATGTTTACTTGAACCTTCTTTACCTTAAGTGCACAACAAAGTTGTCCTGTGGCTTTTATCTACTAAAATACTGGCATGCTAACTCTCTGAGCTACTCTAAGAATATCTACTGCTATTCACTTTGTGATACCTCTATTTCTACCCCATAACTCTTGCCCTTCCTTTGCTATACAAACTCCATTTCTGTCTATCTGTTCTTGCTGCCACCTGATTATCCACATTCATTTTCTCCTTGTATTCAGAGAACTCCTACAACACACCAATATCCTTGTGCTCTTCCCATCCCATTGCCAGTAGAGTTTGCATGATGGTACAGCACCTGTACCACTCCCCAGTTGCTGCTCCCACTCCAATCTCCAGCACCACAGAACTTTCACTACTTGGGTGGCTCTGTAGTCTCCCTCTTTCCTCCAGATTTCCCATGTTACACTGCTTCTGCCTGGAATGCCCCCCACCACACACACATAACACATCCTGTGCTCATCTTTCAGATCTCAGCTTGATATGGTCTCCTCCACATGTTTCCAAAACTGCTGCTGGATGTACATTGAATGTTTCCCCAGCGTGCTTTAACAATTTTCCCTTGCTTCCAGCAAGTTGTCCCATAAGGTGGACAAGCAAACATTATAATTTCTAGCCTCTTGACAGATAGCCAGGAGGTCTGAAATCATGCTGATGTCATAGAACTTGGAAGAGAAAGGACTGCTTTTAGAAGCCAACACATTATTGGGTCAGTTACTTAAGGAATGGGCCAGCATGTAATTTCCCTTTTCTACCTCAGCTGCATGTTGTTCCCAAGGTGAAACAAAGATGCTGGAAATATGTCTACACTGTGGGGACAGCATTGAAATCAGGAGACCAAATTCCATATGACGTGTGATTAGTCAATGAATTATCTCTCCAGTTTAAGTAATGCATTAACAATGATGAACTAATCCTGATTAATCACTTTTGAGTGTACAAATTTGTGCTCAAAATTGTTTCTTGAGGTTGTCATGCTGGTCACGTAGACCACTGAAAATACTGTTCCTCCTACTTGAAGTAAAGCCTTGGTATTTTAATATTTTGACCTCTGCTATTACATCTTATTTGTATCAAGTATCAACCAAACACATTAAGTGTAGGCTGGGAATTTGAACATCTTTTCAGATTCCTTGCAATTGCCACTGCTACGAGAAATATGAGAGGTATGTGAGTAGATTTATTATCATTCTAGGCAGTATAGGAACATAGAAAAACTGATTCCTCCACCAAAGATCTAGAAGAGAAAAATAAAAATAACAACTATATATTGAACACATATGTAGTGAACAAATGTATTGACCACAGCACATAGTATGTGCTGAGTTAACTTTCACAGTAGCCACAAGAAGCAGATAGCAGTCTCAGGTCAAATGAGGAAACTGAGGCTTCATTTCTTTTTGTTGTTGTTGTTGTTGTTTGTTTGTTTTTTCAAGGCTTCATTTCTAAAGTTAGATATTTATCAGTGGCATAGCCTGAACTGGGACTTGGTTCTACTAGCATAAGCCAATATGTCACATTACATCTAAGTATAAAATACAGTTCTAGATTCTGGAGTATGGACAGCATCCCATATGTTAGGAGAAGAGGCAGACAGAAAATATACAACACAGACTTGAGCCTCTCCTCAGTCTCTACCATCTAAACTTCCTAAGGTTTTTAGGCATATATAAGAGTAGGCACTCATTCAGTATTTTACTAGTTTCTTCCAAGAGTAGATTTTAGATGTTTTAGGGATTGGAACCCATGTTTGGCTTTTATTACTGGTGAGAAAATTCTCATTTACACTTCTAGTACCTTTTCTGAAATTTGAAGTTTGATATTCTTCCAGTGTAAAACTCATACGGATCGAGGGAAATGTTGGTAATGGTGCACATGATGTTCAGTTGGAATTAATTGCATACTTAATAAGAGATATTTCAATAGAATTTTGATTAATTTTTAATATAAAGAAGGTCTATAAATGTGTAGCTGGAATACTTGAGGAGAATAATGTCTGGCACAGCCCTTGATGGTTCTTTTGAAGGAACAGCACCCACCTTGGTGTCTCGTGGATCTGTGCATCTCATGTGTGTTTGACTCTTATGTACTGCATACCTGCTAAGTGTAGTGCACTAGGAAACAATCACTGTAAATGACTGTCTTTCCCTGTCTTGTGTTATCTCATCTGGTGTCCTCTCCTCTTCTGTTCTTTCTTGTCCTCACTTCTTCCTTTCCATTCCTTTCCATTTCCTTATCTTTCTTTCCTTCCTTTTTTCTCCTCTTCCTCCTCCTTCTTCTCTTTCTCTCTCCTCCTTACCACATGCACATAAAAACGTAGCAAAAAATCATTTCTAACATCTTGAGGATTTTAATATTTGAAATACCATGAATCTCTGAAATCTTTATATACAAAACTGTATAAGCAAATAAAATTTAATATACATCTCATGTATATTATGGGTTACATTCATCTCAAAATGCATCCCTGGACCACTACGATAGTGTTTCTCAATCTTGGCTACAGACCAGAATTATCTGTGAAGCTTTATATAAACTGAATAGTCAGAGCATGCCCTGAATATTTTGGCTTAATAAACCTGAAGTCCAGAGTTAAAAAGGAAATAAATAGATGAAGGAACAGTTTTAACTACTTAAAAACTACTCTAAGGGCTTATGGACTCAAATAAAGTCCTTTTCCAATAGGAGATCTAGAAATTCAGACAGGACTTTGGCAGAGGCACAAACACTGAGGACCTCATTAAGAAGACAAGATTAGAACTAAGATCTGAAATGTTTTTATCATGCAGATGAGAGGAAAAGATATAAACCAAGATGTAGAGCTAGAAAATGGAGCGGATTCATTGGTGCACAAATAAGAATATTGTACAAATGGCTTAGCAATATTCTTTCGATGCAAGTGTGCATGATGTGTTAGAGGTGCGGGGGAAAATGATATTAGACTTTCCTCCCACTACTATGGACTGGATGTAATGAAGTCTCTGCCTTGTGGAAGAAGGGAAAAGAGTGCAGAGAGGTGTCATGTTTCATAGGAGGTTTTATAGTTTATATTCGGATGCCCCCTTCCCAAGCCTCATGCAATCATGGATACAGCTCAATCTAGCATTTGTGATTGGTTTGTTGTTTAGCACGGGGATCTGTGATGTGAGTTAGGTTGCACCCTGCCATGGGTGGAGCCAGCATACAGCGTAAGGGCGGCAAGAAGGTGTGTCTTTTCTCTTTTTTTCTTCTTTTTTTTAACCTTTTACTCTTGCTAGATGCAGTTGCTGTGAATGACTACCACTAAGCTTGTTTAAGCTTGTTTTTGTTAGTCATCAAGAATTTTCCTGTCTAACCCACCCACTGCCTAGTCCCCAAGTGTTGTTTTCAGCATCCCTAACAGCCTGACAAAAGAATCCCATACAATGTGCAATTCCAGCCCTGAAGAAATCTTAAGATTTGGATACAACACTAGGAAACACTGGAAAGGAGAAGAGAGTTGGTGACTAAGACAGAAACCAGTCAAAAGTGGGTTTCTTCATGCCCACTGAAGTGTTATTCTGACTATTCTATTTTTCTTCTCACCTACTATCCCTGTCTTATCCTCCATCTTGTGGAGACTAGAAGTCCCAGGTCACCTAACACTGGCAAATTTGATCTAGTACATATACAGTGTGGTCCTTGTCATTTCTCCCCTGAATCCAATTCCACTTTCAATTCCACTCTTCAATTCACTTCCCAGTGGACAGCACAACCATTCTTCCCCAGTACCCAGATCTGGAAGTGAGGAGATCTCTGGAACCCTTTCATGATTAGTCCCCACATAAAGTTTCCTTCCTTAAAGTGTAAATATCAAATGCTAAATACCTGTCATAACAAGTCTTTTAGGTACTGAGAATCCAGTAGTCAATAGGACCTGTGAGATTGCCACCCTCATGAGCTTTCAGCCTTACTGATGACACAGGTTGTCCCCCTTCCCCAGCTTTGCGTAGCCAGTCCATCTCCAGGTCCTTCTGATGCCTCCCGTCTTGGCTACTTTTTCCTTGTTGTTGAGACAAAATACCTGCCACCCAAAATTAGGGATGGGAAGGTTTATTTCTTACAATTTTGGAGATTTCAGGCCACACTTAGCTGGTTCTAACGCAGCTAAGTGGAACCATGGACAGCTCCTTTTCGTGACTGGCTCTGACTCAGCATCACTGAAGTCCTGAGACCGCTGATCATCTGAGCCAGGATTTCTTTCCCAAGTGTGTTCTGGAAGTGTGGTGTCAGAGCTACTTCACACAAATACACATGAAGTTTAGTGTTCAAGTAAGTTTGGAAAATTCTCTAATAAAGTTAAAGTATTTCTATATTGCTGTACTTTTTAATAGCCCTAAATATGCTCATTTTCTCTCTGGGATACCAATGGATAGACTTCCTTTCACACACACACACACACACACACACACACACACACGATGAAAATTGCAATCAGGCAAATCTCAGCATGCTGAATGGGGCAGCTGACTCCCTGCAGGGTTGTTGAGAGCCTTCAATGATGTCTTATGACCAGATGGCTCCTTGTCAAGAGGATGAAGATCAGTATGAAAAGTCATTATATAGTGTTCTGGACACCAAGACTCTCTCAAAGGCTAAAGAAATTATTTTTTTCAGTCTGGTATATGCATCTGCCCATATATACTGGGAAGAGGACTGTACACATATGTGTCCCAAGTATATTTGTCTCACACTGGGGAAATTATACTATTTATTTACTTCCACCTCACATCTCAACCTGCTTGTTCTTGTTCTGTGTGTATTTATATTTTTGCTGTATAAAGTAATGAGGACCCTAAAGACTTCCAGCTCTGAAAGCTAGGATCAATTCAAACATTTTGTCACCAGTAACAAAATCCCAATGTAGTATGGCTGCTGTCCTCTCTCATTCACCCAAAGTCCTGCTCAGGAAGTCACCTCTTACGACTTAGCCCAGGGAGTAGATGAGGCTTCATATCTGCTTGCTGCTTGACTGCTGATGGTGTCACTGGTTCCTGTTCAGTTTTACCATTGGCTGAGCAGCATTAGTCAGAAATAAAACTTCCCAGTGAGCATTGACCAAGGACTCATTGGAGTAGATCCCCCAGTTCATTTCTTTTTCATTTTTACCTTTGTAATGAGAGAGAGGTAAATCGCTTTTCCTGTCCCTCTCCCACTCCATGCAATTCCAAAAGCTATTTCTCATAATCTTCACAGTAAAAGGAGAGAAAACTCTTGCATAAAAGATTTTCTGAGTATAGAAGAACAGATAGCATTTATAGAGAAAGGTAAGCAACTGTGACATCCATGTGGAACACTGAGAGTGGGTGGAGGACTGAAGGAAGAAACCCTTATGCCTGCAATGAGGTGAGGCCCCAGTGCCTTGTGCCCAGTAAGAAGCCGTGCCTTACATATGGTCCTCATTTGGTAACAGTAGTCTTCCTGAAAAGATAGCTGTGCCTGATTCATCTCTGTGCCCCCAGCACCACCACATAGTAGGAAGTCAAAGAATTTATAAAGCACCAACATAGAAACCAGCACTGAATGGCTGCTTTGCGCTGTGTACATACACTGGGTGCACCTTGCTTTTCATCCTCACCCTGTGCAATAGGCTTTAGAATCATCTTTTCTGTTGTACAGATTAAAAAGAGGGACCGGGGATCTAATGTTACCCTGTTGGGGCAAACAACCAGAAACAGCAGAGCTAGAGAAAAGTCAGGTATGTAAGCACAAAGTGCGTGCTCTGAACCCAAGGCTTTAGAGAAGGCAGGTGGTGAGGAAAAACTGGGACACAGGACTGGATAGAGAAGGAAAGCATCTTCCTTAGCCAGGGCTAGAAGCCACCAGTGAGAACACAGTGGTTAGGAAAGGCATAGGACTAAGTCACTATCTCCTTTTGAAGACTGTTGCCTCAGTCTGGGACCCCATGATCTGTGTGCCCTAGAATATGACACATATTTCCCTAGCTCAAGCCACATGGTATTTTATACTTAGACACCAGAATTTGTGAGACTCAGTGTAAGGCCAACCTTCCCTATTTCACTATGGGAGGCAGGTGGTGTCCCTTCTGGAGCTCAGAGGCAAGATTTCCAGAAGGAAGGCTGTCAACAACATGCCTCTCTGAAACACAGATGAATATATTTATTCAGCTTTGATGTAGTACATTTCAAAGGCAGGATTTTCAACAGCAAAAACAGTACAAATGCAAGCAAAACTGAGATTTCAGATGTAGTATTTGTCGGCTGGCAAAGATCTCTTGAATTACACAAATAAAAATTCAGTAATTCAATTGGCACCACTTAAAATACTGTATTGACAATCAAAAATGTTCTATTTGTATTTTCACTAAGTTCCTGTGAGGCAATCCAGCTAGGCTAAGGCAGACTTACTTTGCCACGGACCTCATCCAACTTTGAGAATCATCCCCCCAAGTGTTTTTCAGTTATCATTTTCATTACACTTTTAGTTTAGCTTTAGTTTTATTTTCATTTCGTTAGACGCAATAATCCTAAACTACCTTTAAAATTTATATTTTAATTCCAATAAAACTTTTAATTTAGAGTAATTTATTAACCCTTTTAGTTAGCAAAGTCCTTCCCCCAGTGGGGAAAGTAGTTAAAAGTGGTCACTAAGAGCCAAAAGGTACAATAATAAAATGATAATGCAGAGCAGTCTTCTTGCATAAGCTTAGGATATAATGTTGATTTTCCCCCTTCTTTAAATGGCGTTGGAGGCAACAGAATATTACTGTGAAGCATTATATTTTTTCTATTAGCATCACCTTCTAAAGGTAAAGTTTCTCTGCTATTCTCTGGGCAGCAGCTTCTTATTTTACAAAAATGGAGAGAAAATTATTTTGATATAAATATATCTCTGCATTTTAATTTCAGTGCATGCATTCTCTGTTGTCTCTACCACAAAATGTATTTTGTTCATGCAGACACTGTCAATATGGATTACATTGATTCATCTTTCTGGAAGTAGGTATTTCTAACAAAGCAAATATAGATTTCCTTGGACTAAACATTCATTTCAATTCCATCAGTTGCCTCTTTCACTTTGCTTGTGAAATTGGTTATCTTAGTTCTGAGAGCAGAGGATGTGTTTAAATTACATAAAATATCCTTCAGGCTGAAGCATCTAGATGTTCAACCACACTGGTAAACCAGCCATCGGAAAGGACTGTTGGATCATTTGCCATCTCAGAGTGAATTTCATTCTGTTCCCACTTTATGGTATAATCTTTCTCATGAAAACAAGTTACTGATGCTACTGTATCCTTATTCTAGTTGTGTGGTATTCTCATGATACAAAATTAACACAAGAATAACAGGAGTCAAGTATATATTCTTGTTCCATAATACAATAAAAGAAAATTACTCAGAGCAATTTAGATTTAAAACATTTGAATGTATTCTCAGAAACATGAATAAGGTAAAATAAAATTGACTGGGGGAGAACACAAAATCTCTGTTACACAGTTACTATTACATCATAATTACCCACGTGCTCCACCCTTAGCCCAACTGCATAGAGTCCGCTCCCCAGCTTTCCTTTTTTCCAGGGTTTTTGTAGTCTCTAGCAACCCTCCCCTGCCCACAATAAAGGCTTTTTCAAAAAATCTTTGTCTCTCAACTGAGCCAAAAAACTTAACAGTTACCATATACTTGGAAAATTGTCCCTAGTAGTAATGAAATTAGATTTCATCACTTCAACTGTCAATAGTCTCTGGCCTCCACTGGTTGGGACTATAATAAAGTAATATTTGACTTTCTATGATTGCTGTTTAAAGATACTAAATGCAAACTTCTAACTATGTTGTCAGATAATGATACTTACCAAATATTAAACTTATCATACATTTGGCTGACAAACTATTAACACAGGATTTAACTACCAATTCAGAATAGAATAAAATAAAATAAAATAAAATAAAATAATAAAATAAAATAAAATAGTGAAGAAGTCAACCACATACTTGGCTTTCCAAGTCTAGAAAGTATAAACCAGAATGGGATAAGATTCTGAAATTTTAAAATTAGAAGGGACTGGGATTTCCATTAACAGGAGTGATCAGAAAAGCTAGTGGATCTTTCCATACTGTGAACTCATCCACAAAGTAGAAATGGTCCTACTGTAGTACTCAGGGGTTATAAGTAGATAAAAAATAAAATTGCTTTTGACTTGTCCTTAATTAACTATAGCTAATTAAGTTAACCTGATACAAATACTAATTATTTAACATAGGGTAAAGAATATATTTAATGATTAATAAAGTTTAATTATTATTGTGGGACATAGCATGTATCTTTCTATGGCTTCTGTCTAGATGTTTCCCTAAATAAAGATTCATGTGCTCACAGATGGAGCTTTGGGGAGGTGATTGATGTGATGCTGCATTAGTCTGCTGACTGGGGTAGCATAGTTATGAGTGTGGATAATGGATTTATTGAGGAGGGAAGACACACCCTGGGTGTGGGTGGCACCAACAAATAGGCTTGTAATCTAGATGGATAAAAATGAAAAGAACCAAGTCCCACTTCTTCCTTTCTGCCACACTATGTGCTGTTCCTCTTTCACTATGTCCACCTGCCATTCCACTTTGCCTTGGAGTCAGCCGACTATGGACAGAAACTACAAACTGTGAGCTAAAATAATAATTTACTCCTTCAACTTGTGTGTGTTGAGTATTTTGTCCTGGCAATGAGAAAGTAACACAGACAATCTCACTAAGTTCATGAGTGTTTTATTGGCTTGGTTTTTGTTGATGTCATTTGGTTTTCTATAACCAGTGAGTTCTGGGGACAGGGTCATACTTCATACTTTTATTAATCAGGATAATACTCAGATATTTTGCTATAACAAAAACTGTCATTGGCTTAAGCCAAGTTTACTTCTTGCTCATATTTGCGAAGTGTGGGATGATGGAAAATAGTGAGTTGGTGGGAATTACTTAGGGACTCAGGTTGACAGGTGGTGATGTCACCATTTCACAGTAGTTTTCAGAGTCTCTGAGGAAGGACATGATCCTCATACATCTATATGTGAATTTTCAACACAATCAGTGGCCTAAAACCAGTCCCTGGGCTTGTATTGAACAGCATATCTCTCATATACATGTCCAGACAGGAAATCCACAGTTACCTCACCCAATGTGATCCCTAGAGAATTAAAAAAAAAGAGTGGTTTCCCAATCAGAACATGTCTTAGTTACTTTTCTCATTGCTAACACAAAATACCTGACACATTAAGTTAAAGGAGGAAGCGTTTATTGAAACTCACTGTTTGTACAAGTTTCAGTTCATAGTTGGCTATCTCCAAAACAGGGTGACATGACAGATGAGCATCACAGAGAAGGCAGCGGAGCAGTAAAGCATCAAAACAGCAAGTAATGTAGGAGAGCTACCCTCTCTCTGCCCCTTATATCCTATCCAGGTTACCTGCCCTGTTATGGTTTGTATCTAGATGCACCCCCACATTCTGACCTCATGCAATCATAGGTGAATCTTTTCAAATGTGGCTGGATCTAGAATGTGTGATGCTGAGATTAATTTACAGTGCAATGCTAGGATTAAGGATACTAGAATGAAGGGTGTGAGTGCTACTCACCTTAGGGGACAAAATAAGGGACACAAAGAGGTTTGGTTTGGTTCTTGCTTGCTTTCTAGCTTCTATCCACAATGAATTATTTCTTCTTTGGGATGCTTGCCTGCCATGCTACCCCGCCTTGGAGCCTGCAGATTATAGACTGAAATTTCTGAAAACTATGAGCTGAATAAGTCTTTCTTTAAATTTGAGTGTTGGGTAATTTGTCTCAGTAAGGATAAAAATAACTAAGACACATCCTAAGGGCAGGTAGTGCACACAACCAGGGTGGAGGACACTTAATCCTAGTTTTGTACCGTAAATCAACCCCAGCATCCACACTTAATCCCAGCTTCATAATCGAGATCTAGCGATCTCTGAAAAGCCCCAGCTGAGAATTTGGGAAGACATCTAGACACAAGCCATAACAAAACAGTTCCCCCAATTTTTCAAGTGCTTGATCTAATGAAATTGTAATCCTCTCAAGCGCAAAGATTTTTTCAAGAGAAATATTTAACCAACATGAGTGGTTAGGAAAAGAAATTTCTTTTTCTACTATTTATTTTTGCTGAGTTCTGTGAATCTGAAGAAAGCTTAGGAATTTAAATTTCTCCTCAGGGAGGCATTTCCAGGGTCCCCCATTTAAGTTTGGTCCTCCCCAGAAGCCCCAGCCATTCATTATTTCTTAGTAACTGAATTTCTTCTTTCAAAACAACATTTTAAGTGATTGTTTTATTTACCTGTTTATTATTATAATAATTCTAAATTTTGACTTTTTCCTCACTAAATTGAGAATTCAATTGAGATGTTAGATGATGTCTTGCTTGTTTATTGTTTTGCTTTGGGAGTCTTGAAGTATACTTGCTACACAGAGGGAATCAATATACTATTTTCTCAATGAATAAATAAACATCTTTTTAAAACAAGCCTTTCAAGTGATGCTCATGTAATTTATCCACTGACTTTAATAAGTACTTTAATAAGTACCAAAGTGAATCCTTTTCTTCTTTTGAAATCAATAGTCCCCAATTTAATTTAATCTTATTCCACTCATTTAAATCCACATTTTTAGGGATTACCCCTCTATCAACCACCAAAAATAAGAATGTTCCTATTCTCTTCTGCTTCATCCACTATACTCACTCATGCAGTGAGGGTTCAACCACAGATATTCCAACCCCAATGCCTCAGCACCACAAGTGTTCAACAGGTGTGAATATTTGCCATTCATGGCCACATGACAGCGTTCTCCTTTCCTGGCAGCATCCTGCAGTTGGGAATCTTCTACAAACTGTCATGATCTACTTTGATAGAGGCATCTAAGTGCCATCTCTGTAAGCCTGGAGAAGTCTCTCCATCAAATGTGGCTACCTGGTCTTCCTGCAGTGGGTGCCAGGTGACATGGCTGAGGAGATCTTCTTTCTTGCCCAGACACCCAGATCTCTTTGTTGTCGCTGAATTTTTTACTGGGTCTAGTCTCCAGTTTCCATAGATCTTCATTCATCCTTTCTCTCTAAGGGGCCCCAGTAATTGCTTTGATTTAAATTGGAGTGAAATATGCTCTTCCTGAAAGGATATTTCTTACTTTTCTTGCTACATGCCACAGTTCCAACCAATGAGATATAAACAGAAGTTGTTGGATAGATTTTCTAGCAAAGTTTATTGAAAAAAGAGCCCTGCCTTACTTGAATATTTATATCTCAGCTCACTAAGTAAAGGTCTCTGGGCAAAAACAGATGCTATTCGTTCTTCAGTGCCTAGGCCAAAAAGACATGCTCTATCATGAGAAAACGGATGGAAAAATATTAACTAATACAGCAGATAATTGATTCATCATATTACAAAATGTTTCATTTTATCCAAAATATTGTTCACTTGATTTATTTAAATGTTATAGATCCTTCCTTTGTGTAATTCAGTTGCATTTGAAATAAAATTTCTGATGCTTTTTATTTCAATGCTAGGAAGTGGTTAAGAATCTGAGGCCTAGACGTAGAGATGGATTTGAATCCTAGAGCTGCTATTTTCCTCAGGCAAATAAAACAACCAGGCTGGGCTTCAGGCTCCTCATTGGGAAAATGGGAACAAAAATGCTATCACTTTGTAGGCTCCTAGTGAGGAGGAAATGAGTTAATATATCTGAAATTCCTGGCTTGTAGAAATGGCAGATAATGTTAGCTATCATTATAATCAGTGCTACTGGACCACACAACATGAACTGCATGATGATCCAGCCTGATGCGTACCCTGAAAGATTTCATCCAATTTGCACCAACAAGACAGTATCAATGATGATTTTCCAGCTCCTATATGCATTTTCAGGGTCATATTTGGAAAATAAAAACATTGTATCACTCTTGCTTTCAAATCTTATAGCTCCACTCCACAAAACTGCTAACAACATTGTCAGTAGAAATCCTAATTAATAGTATTATAGTTTCCAGAAGAGATTTATTTTCATTTTTCCTTTTTACCAGATATGTACAATAAAATATTCCAACAGTAAATATTCAGTTCAATGAAAGGCAGTTGTATAAATGTGTGGCACCACAATTCAAACAAAATATAGAACGTTTCTTTCTGCGTAAACAATTCACTCATCTTTCCAGTTAATTACCTCCCAAAGTAACTCATCACTGAATAGTTTTGTCTTTTCTAGAACTTCATGCAAATAGAATCATTCAATATGCACTTGTTTTCTGTTGATATGTGTTAAGATTCACCCATGTCCTAGTTGTGTGTTCCAAGGGCCAATTCCATTTTGTGGCTGAGTTGTATTCAGTTGTAAGAAATAAGAAAGAATATGTTCATTAATATTGATGGACATTATGGATGTTCCCAGATTTGGGCTAAATGAACATTACTATATAAGTCCCAGGATGTTCAACTGTTTTCATTTCTCTCAGATAAACACCCAAGAGTGTAGCTTGTGAGTTACTAGTAGAAGTATATTTAACCTTATACAGAAATATCCTAATACATGGTTCATCAAACAGCATGGTATTAGTTACCTTCCGCTTCACTGGGACAAAAATGCCCAACCCTTGCAACTTAAAGGAAGAGAAGTTTAGTTTGGCTCATGGTTACAGTTCATGGTCAGCAGGCTCCTGACAGAGACAGAAGGGCAGAGGGTCATCGTGGAGAAACGCTGTCATCATTTCAGAGGTGACCAGGAAGCAGAGCTGAAGGGAGGTGCCAGGGAGTGATCCGGCCCGTGGATCAGTCCGTGGGTCTCACCTGGAGAGGGAACAGGGATGGGGGGCAGGGCAAGAGGAAAGAGAGGGAGACAATTTGAGCAGTTCCAATCAAGTCTCGTTTATTGAGGACGTGAACATGGTTTATATAGGGCGAGGGCAGGAAATTGTCGTCATCAGGCAGAGATGTTGTGGAGAGACCGGATAGGTCGCAGTCATGTCTGGCCAGGCAGAGAGGATCATGGGCAATGTAGGCAGATGCACTAAATGCCCACAGGCGGGCGGGATGGGGCAGCAGCAGTGAGGCTATCATGCCGCTCCCTACAAGGGAGGGTTTTATAGCCTTCCAGTTGCCCCTGGTGACCTGTCTCTAATGGGGCTCCACTTCCTACTAGCACTCTTGGCTGCTGAAATCCTTGGTGAGCGAAGCCACCAATGAGTAAGTAGAGCATCCAATCCTTCCCAACAGCCTCACTTGTGAGCGAATGAGAGTTTGAGGGGTGTTCTGGATCTAAACCTTAGGAAGCACATACCATCTTCTATTCCCTTGAGGAACATGGGCTTTTGTTGCTTTATATCCTTGGTGTAAACAGCCTTCCTCATAAGCCTTTCTAGTGGACTCGCCTATTCTTACTCATTTTTTAAGTTCTTTATTCTATTTTTTTTGCTTTCTTTTGAGTTAATAAAATATTTCTATTTTTTCCCAATGACCTCCTTTACTGGCTTCTGTGTATGGGCTTCTTTTTAAAAAATTTTATTTAAAGAGAGAAAAAAACTAAACAGAAAAAAGGGTAGCAACAATACAGAATTCCAAAAGAAAAAACAAAAAGAAAAAAAAACACGAAGAAATCACTACTTGATAAATTAGATACTGTCATCTTGGAAATAGTTGTTCAAGTTACAAAATTAAAGTGTACAAAGTAGACATTCAAACAGTGAGACTGCAAACAGTTCTGCCCAATGAGCTAACAAAAACTTAATAAAATGGTCGTCTATCTTACACACTTAAACATACGTGCAGTTATATTCTTTTGAGCACTTTCTTTTCCTCTATTACAGCAGCAATTACACATTTTGGGTTTATTACTCCTACATTTAAACAAAAGAAAATAGGCTAAAATCACTCTGAACAAAAAATAATAGTATTGCTGGCTTTCACTTCCTGATGCTACGGAATCAGCAGTGGGTACCTTGTTGTCTTTTTCTTCAAAGTAGTTGTTCATTTCATCATGCATTATATAATCAGTTCTCATAAACTGTTTATAAGTTCTACACATTCATGAGTCTCTACATGTCTTTCTGTATTATCTTTTCTTTTCTTTTTTATTGTTACTGGGGATTGAATTCAAGACTGCACACTTGCAAGGCAGGTGCTTATGCCACTGAGCTAAACCCCAGCAACCTGTATTAGCTTTTCTGTATTAGTGGGAAAGACAAAACATAGCAAGACAAAACAAAACAAATTCTTATAAAAAACATAAAATGAAAAAAATCACAGGTGTCATATAAGATCACAAGGTGATCTACAATTGTTACTGTGTTGTCTCTTGTTATCGTCAATAGAATTGTCCATATCATCAGGCATATTATAATTGAATAAAGCAGTAAATAACAATATTAATAAAATAAAAACATTGTAGACAGTATAAACTTCAAAAGCAGGTAACAATCAAACCAGAGTGGGTATCCTAGTGAATCTTGTCATCTTCAGTGTAGTTGCCTACACTCTCAGACTTGATACTATCAATCGTAACAGATTTGAAAATAATCTGTCAATATAAAACAGCATTCTAACAAACCAGATTCCATTAAGATCAGTCATGATAAAACAGTGTAAGTTATACAGGGCTTCAGATTAAGTTAACAGGAAATTAAAGATGATTACCGTACTATATCCTGCTATTTTCAGGATAGCTGTCTGTGCCCTCAAATCTAATACAAGTAGAAAAACTGTAACAGAATATAATCCATCTAAATGGAATGGTGTGAGTAATGTGGGTTTTAAATCCTGATACACTGCTTGATACCAGGAATCAAACTCAAGACTTTGCACTTGCCAGGAAGGTGCTTACGCCACTGAGCTAAACCCCAGCCTAAATCCTGATACACTATTAACAATATCTTCTGCCTTCTTTTTTTAGACTATTCCTCCCCTTTCACTGCTACAGGTTGCTGCACATTTTGGGTCCCACCAAACCCCTCAGTATTTAGATTGGGGGCAAAACCTGCTATTTACTTTAAGTGGTTCCAAAAGTTCTCACTCCTGGACTTGATCTTGAGTTGTATTCCTTTACCTAGTTCTCTATTGCACATAAGTATCCTGTCTTTCCAGCCTATATGCAGGTGCTGGTCGAGTTGCCCTTATTTCTCTCTGGTTCCCTGTCACATAGAGCACTGTTTTCTCATATTTGATTTTCAGTCCATTAACCCTTTATCAGGCTAATTATATTTCCTATAGAGAGCATCTCGGTGGACCCTACTTCCTGATGTGCTTTGCCTGTGCTTCTTTTTGTTAGTGTATAAAGGCCATGTATGTTAGAGATTATAGCCAACCTTCTCTGCCTCATTTCTGCTATGCTATTTTTCTGGCATTGGTTGTCTTCTTTTCTCCTTCATTCCCCTGTCTGCCCCATTCATTGAGGCCTTTCTACACTGTTTTTGAAATCCTGATATTTTTCTCTCTCTCTGTCTAGAATGTCCTTCAGTATTCTCTATAGGGTTGATTGGTAGTCACAAATTCCCCCAGTTCCTCTTTGTCATGGAAGCATCTTGTTTCTCCATTAGTTTCTAGAGACAGTTTTGCATGGTACATCAATCTGGGATGGAGGTTATTTTCTTTCAGGGCTTGGAATTCTTCGCTCCAAGCTCTTCTTGATTTAATGGTCTATGTTGAGAAGTCTGCCATGATTTTGATGAGTTTTCCCTTATAGGTGATCTGTTACTTTTCTTTGACAGCTTTTAATATTCTGTTCTTATATTGAATTTCTTGGATCTTTATTATTATGTGTCTGGGTGTAGCTCTGTTTTTGTTGTAGGTGGCTGGAGTTCTATATGCCTCATACAGCTGAATATCATTTCCTTTTCTTATGCTTGGGAAGTTTTCCTTAATTATTTCTGGGAATAACCTTTGTAATTCCTTTGTTTTGACTCCTGCTTCTTCACTCACGTTTTTTATTCTTAGGTTATAGATCTTCCTGTCATCTTCTAGCCTTTATATTGTTACTGCCTGTTTCCTTGTTATTTCTAAGAGATCTTTCCTTTCGTGATCACACATTGCAAACCTGTCTTCAAGTTTTGATAGTCTATCCTTAGTTTATTTCAAGCAGTTTTGTCAGCTTTCAATGGAGTTTTTAATTTCCTGGTAATCTCTTTGAATCTGCTTCATGTATTTTAGGTTTTCCTTATATTCTTCATCGAACATTTCTCTCCTTTTTTTGTATTTCTCCATTTGTCTGTCTGAGTCTTCTTGAGAGGTTCTTAGCATTTCTTTTATTAATCTACTTATCTCTTGTTTAACTTGAATTAATATTTCAGTTTTGATCTCATTTATGAGGTCCCAAAGATATCTCTTTATGTCTGCTGATGCTGTTTGATATTGCCTGTTTGCTGCCCTCAATCTCTTTTGTATTTACATTTCCTGGATCAATATTCTCAGGGTTGGGGTCTGGGGGCTTTTTCTTATTTCTTTCTCTTGTCATATTTTTGGTTTCTTCCCTACAGGTGTATAGTGTAGTTCCCAGCCCCTTTCCTTGTTGGTTATAGTTCCTCTGAAGTGTGCTGGCTAGGGGTTACTGCCCTCTCCAGTTTGCTGTTGGTCATTGAGGTGCAAGCAGGGGCAGTGTATGCTACCCCTCCCCTCTGGGCCAGTCAACCTTCGGGGGCCTTCACCACATTAGTGCATGCTGTGTGTTGGGAATTGGTTTGGGACAACTTATTGGGTCCTGGCCAGGGTGTGACCCAGGCCAAACTGATCCCACTTATCTGCTCTTGGAGGTGAGTAACCAACTGAAGTCACTGCCATTCCTTGTTCAGGCCGGTCCTGCCCGATTCCAACATGTCGTTCAGTTGGCCGCCCCTTTCCTGTAGGAGGGTCTTATTCCTATAACTCACCACAGGTTAATGCAGCTGCCTCTCTGGCTCTGTTCTCCATTGGGCTCGCTGACCTCTGACTGCAGTGTGGCTGTGGCGCAATTTTGCAGCAGCTCTGGCATATCGTGGGCGGGGCAGCTCAGGCCAGTGGGTGGCAGTGGCTCTAACTCAGGCAGCTCTGTGAGAGCACTGTGACTGCTAATCTTAGCTTCTCTAATGGTAGCCCTGGGACTGCATGTTTGACCAGCTCTTTTCCCTTCAGTTCCTTCCTGGGTCAAGAGAATCCATCTCCCTCTGTCTAGACCTCTCCAGGATGTTTTATTCCGGCAACTGAGCTGTCTCTGTCAGGGAGGCTCCGGATCCTGCTGCTAATCGGTCTGCCATCTTTAGCTCCTCTATCTGTATGGGCTTCTTTAATGTGTATCTCTAATGACAAGCTACTTTCACATAATAATAATACACCTTCACAGCAGGGTAATAAAGTATAACACTATCATTTCATTTATGCCTTTTTGTCATATATTTTCCTCCTATAAGTGTTATCACTCCCATGATCCAGTATTATATTGTATTAATGTTAATAGTCTTTTAAATAAATGTGTTTATCTTAAAAATTTTTTAAAGCACCAGCTATGTATCTTCTCTGAGGGTCTTTATTTGTATCTGCTGACATGAGTGTTCATAAATATCATTTCCTATTGGGTTGAAGAGGTTACTTTAGCATTTCATTTAGGTTGTTATAAGTATCTCAACCTCACTTGTTTGAAAATGTCTTCATTTTGTCTTCATAGTTTATTTTTTTTCTAGTTTCAGTGATTAAACCTATGGACTCACCCATGCTAATCAAGTGATCTGCCACTGAGTTAAATCCCTAGCACCTTCATGTTTCCTCTTGATGGAATTTTGCAGAATAAGAATTCTAGGTTGAAAATACAGTATTAGTTTGTTTTTTCTTGAAAGTAGAACTTCAAAGATGTCACTCTGTGTTTTGACCTTTGCTTCTGAGTAATAACCAGAAACAATACAGCCTTCATTTGTATGATTGTTAGTCTGTGTGTAATATATCTTGTTTTTGTGTAGTTGCTTTTTTAACTTTGTTTTTTTCTTTTCTTCTTCTTTTTCTTTTCTTTTCTTTTCTTTCTTCTCCTTCTCCTTCTCCTTCTTCTTTTTGAGACAAAGATTTCCTATACAGTTCAGGCTGCCCTTGAACTCACTTTGTAGCCCAAACTGGCCTGGAACTCATGGCAATCCTCCTTCTGAGTGCTGGGATTACAAGTATGTGTTACCACACCCATATAACATTCTTTTTATCTTGGTTTTCAACAGTTTGATCATAATGTGTGTAAGTGTGCTTTGTATTATACTTATCCTTCTTACATTTTTTGAGCTTTTCTAATTGGTTCACACTTTTGATCAATTTTGGAAAATTATCATTTGTTACCTTTAAATATAGATAGATAGATAGACAGAGATATATATATAATATATAGATATATAGGTAATATATAATCTATATAGATATATAGATATATTATACATGTATACGTACATATAATTATACATATATAATGTATATGTATATTGTATATACATATATGTATAATTATATTAACATATATTAACACATATTAACATATATGTATAACACATATTAACATATATGTATAA
>PVJX010027125.1:0-25150 GCA_004027295.1 Dolichotis patagonum | reverse complement strand
GTCTAGAATTTATGAAGAATTAAAAAAAATCAGACCCTCAAAATTCAAAGACCCAATCCAAAAATGGGCATCTGAAATGAATACACAGTTCTCAGATGATGAAATACGAATGGCAAATAAATACATGAAAAAATGTTCATCATCATTAGTCATGAGAGAAATGCAAATTAAAACCACACTGAGATTCCATCTCACTCCAAAAAGAATGGCCAAGATAGAAAACATTACCAACAACAAGTGTTGGAGAGGCTGTGGGGAAAAAGGAACTCTTCTACACTGTTGGTGGGAGTGTAGACTGGTGCAACCACTGTGGAGGTCAGTCTGGAGATTCCTCAAAAAGCTGGGTATGGAAGTCCCATTTGACCTAGCTATTCCGCTTCTAGGCATATTCCCAGAAGAACTGAAAACATCATACCACAGTCATATATGTGCACCCATGTTTATAGCAGCACAATTTGTAATAGCCAGATCTTGGAAACAACCTAAGTGCCCATCAACTGAGGAATGAATAAAAAAGTTGAGGCATTTTTATACAATGGAGTACTACTCAGCTATAAAGAATGATCACATCGAGATATTTAGAAATAAATGGACACGACTTGAGACTATTCTCTTAAGTGAAATAAACCAAACTCACAAGGGTAAATACCATATAGTCTCCCTAATATGAGATTTGATAAGAGTATATAAGACTTTATGGTAAGCATGAGTCCCCATCTCATAGCTTTGAAGTCTTTCAAAGTTTTCAATCATCAGTTGGAATGGTTTTATCCTGTTTTGTTTGACTATATCATACTTGATGATTTGAAGAAACCAAACATTATGACAGCTATTGCTGATTTAATATCATCCTTCTTAGAAGTCCTACCATGCTTTTTGTGTTCTACTACCGTTGGTTCTACCTATCACATTGTGTCTTATTGGAATTTGAATATGTGTGATAATTCAAACAAATTTTTTTTCTTTTTTATCAAAAATGAGATATTATAGTACCCACTGATCATTTTCTGTTATTCGGTTCAGAAAACCCTGTAATTCTTTCACTCTATGCATGGTTTTATACCATTGTGTTATGTTTGATATTATTGTATTTGAAACTATGCTCAACTATAGCAGAGTAAGAGATATGGTGTTAGCTACTGTTGATTTCCAGTTGACTTAATGTAAAGTACTGTATTGCCTATGTTGTCCTGTTCTGATCTGCTCTGTAGTTCCCCCTTTTGTTTTATTCTCTTTCAAATAAAAAAAAAAGTTAATATGTTAATAGACAACTGGTTTAGGCTACTTTTACTTGATTGCATAAAACTGTCTACAATACATTTCTCAATAAAAAATACTGAGTTGTAATCCAAGAATAGGTTAATATGTATAAATCTTGAATAACGTCATTCATATTTCCAAAAGAGATGGTTAACGACTCTGAAAAGACTTTCTGCTCAATGAGAAGCCAGATTAAAGTTCTATCTGGAGACCAATGATTCCATGTCTATTACAATTGTCCAAGTCACCAAAGTGAGCCTCAGTGGTGTACATCACAGAATCTTCAGAGGTACATACAATCTTGTCCCTAACCTTGAAAAATGAGCTCATAAAACAATTCTGTGTATGCATACCTAGATGCAGAAGATTCAAAAGTCATCTAAAAGGTACTGGCATTTTCTCATTAAACCTTTTCTATATCATCTTTCATCAACATGCTCTGTTTACAAACCTTTGCTGGGATATTGCATCATGACCTCAGCTTGATAAGAAAAAGAACAGGTTCACTTTCCCCTTTTAATTAGCCTTCAAAGTTAAGTCAGATACCTAGGGTACTTTTTCACAATTCTCTTTCTCAGGTCCTATCATAGGCATCTTTTAAACCTAATTTAACCTCTCTTAGTAAATAACCCAATATTTTTAGAAACAACTAATAAAACTAATTTTTACTTGGAATTTTCTCATGTGATTACTTTCTTTAATCAAGAAATAACCAAAATCAGGCCAGAGATCCAACTCAGTGGTAAGAGTGCTTGACCAAAGCATACAATGCTTTAGGTTCAACCTCCAGTATCACCAAAAGAAGAAAAGAAATAACAAAAATTACCAAAAAAAAGAAAAAGTAGAAGAAGAAGAAAGGAAGGAAAGAAAAGAAAAGAGAAAAGAAAAGAAAAAGGGAGGAAGGAAAAGAAAGAGGGAGGGGAAAACACAGAAGCAGACAGGCAAGCAAGCAACCAGAACTAAATGTAGGAAAATTTCACCACGAAGTTATGTATGGTATTCTAGTGTCACTCTCCTTTGGAAATAACTAAAACATTTTAACAAAGTTTTCTGACACATAAAATACAGCCTTTCGGTATCCATACACTGACCAAAGGCAATGGCCAAAATCCTCATTTTTACCCTTTGTGCATTTTTCAGAAAGTGAAGGCACAATTTATATAAGCCCTGCCTCTTTACTCAGGAAATGACCAGAAATAGCCAACAACAGCAGGGCCCCATATAAGGTAATGAGAGTGTCTCTGGGCTGGATAGGAGAGTCCCCAAGGCTAAAATAAGGAATAAACCCATCCTTTTAAAATAAATGTGTAGGTTCACTGACTCATATTGCAGAAAAAGAATTTTTAGAACGAGTCCATAAAAGAGGCATAAAAAGAATTTATTATAGAGGTAGATACAGGTCACACTCAAGAGCAGAGTGCAGAGTACTCAAAGAGGTTACATCTCAGATATGCATTTTCACTGTCAGCCAAGGTACAGTGAAAGCCCTCTGTATATGGGTTTCAAGTGAAGATAAGTGTTGGGAGTTTAGACATGCAGTATCCCAATGTAGCTGCTTTCTAGGCAGGCAATTTGCAGGTGAAAAAGCACAGGTGTGAGGAATTTATAGGTTACTGAAGTTAATATACCTTGTACCCAGTGGAACTGCTTTCTGGGCTGCAGAAGGGGGAAATTTGCAGGTCAAAAGGATCTAGTACCCCGGGATTAACGGAATTTAGGCATTTAACACTATTATGTCAGGTTGAAAGAAGAAGGATTCCATGCTATGGTGGGCTCTAGAAGCAGGAAAAGAGCTTGTCTTGAAGCTCCAATTTTGTTGTTTTTGTTGTTGTTGTTGTTGTTTGTTTTTATTCTTTTGAGACAGGGTCTCACTAGAAGCCCTGCCTCAGCCTCCTGATTGCTGGGATTACAGGCATGTGCCAACATGTCTGGCTGTGGATTTTCTTAAAAGTACAATTTTAAAATCTCAATTTCCTGGTCTCCTTTCTACCAGATTTTATTTCTTCTATCCCACCTCAAGGATATTGGCAGAAGCCAGTACAACTCAATTGCAAATAGAACGTGCAGGCCCTATTGCCAGAGAGGAACAAACTTGAATATAGACCAGGAAAGTAAACTAAACTCCTCTAGGGAACCCAAGGAACTGCAACTCTTAACTAGATTTTATTTCTGATTCTAAATAGACCATCATTTACCTTACAGACATCCACATTAGTCTTAATCAGTCTGGCATATTAACTGCAGTGTTTAATTATCCACTTAGTATTTCAGCCCTATAGCAAATGCTCTTTCTTATATGCATATAATGCAGGAGAAAAATACAAGGTACACTATTCTATTTTGCAAAGATCTCAAATACTTTAAATGTTATACTTCAAAACTTCAACTATCTATAAGTCACATCATTAAAATAGTTAATTTCCAAAATATACTGATTTTCTTTACTGTGAAAACATATGACACAGGCAATTCCTACCCATGCAACATACCAAAGATAAGTCCCTAAATTACATGAGCCTCTTACTTGCACTGAAACATATTAACCAAAATTTCAAAGAATCATTTAAGTTCTTAAGTATGTCCTTCATAAGGATAATCTCTAAAAAGATAGGGCATGCACTAATGCCATGATTCACATAGGTGTTAAGGCAGAATAAGAGTTCAAACAACCTACGTGTATGGGAGTAATAGATTCAGGAACAACTGCCTTATAGAATGGTTCCACTTCACTATCAGGAATGCTGAAAAGGTCCCCAGGACAAACTCTTGCTTATTTCTAATTCTTTCCAGGGAGTAGTCCTGTACACTGCTTTCCAAAGCAAAGAAACTTTCTTCCTTCCCATTGTACTCTGCATGTTAATGTGCTTGAAGCATCTGTATACTGAACTGACAGTATAACTAAAATAATTCAATATAATATGTGAAAAATGGGAAAACTCTACTCAAAACATTGTTTTGTATGATAAAAATAAATTGTACATATTAGTCCTCAACTCACAAAGTTAAACTATAATTCACAATTACTAATTCAGAAGTTTTTTTCCCAAAATTCCATTCAATAAATATTCATTAATCAACAGTAATATAAAAGCAATGATGAAGGAACCAGAAACTCTGAGAAAGTACTCCTGATTCTACCACCTATCACGCATGTCCTAAGGAAATTATGTAACTCAGTGAATTTAAGTTTCCACCAAAATAAAATGAGAAAATACTTAGATGTATTTTATATAAAGAAATTAAAATATCCTTCTTACAAATACACTAGACATCAAAGGTTATTTTTTTAACAATGACACTATTCAACTGTATAGATAAAATTAAGTTTTATAGGAGAATTATAGATGATGATGGTTCAAATTCTTGCTTCTGTTTCAGAGAAAGAGTGAGATTTTTATTTTAGTTTTCTGTTCATACAAAAAAAAAAAAAAACAATACCACTCCAAACAATACAAACACATTGTAGGACGACAATGACAACAAAAGAACACTGTCATTATACCAGTTAAGGTCTGATTATAAAAAAGAAACATGTTCTGGTTAATAGAAATCAAAAGGAAATTTATTGCCTAGCCTCTGGACAGCCAAAAATACTGAGACAAGGCTGAAGAATCAAGCTTGGACAGGAATCAAGGATGGCAAATCAGAAAAATTCCTGCCTGTATAGCCAGAAAGCAGCATTCCATCAGCAGCTCTTAGGTCTCATGCCCATGCTGTCTGGCCACCAAGATGGCAGTGCTCAAGCTTCACAAGGACTTCATGCAAGCCTTTAAAGTTTCTTTAGCCTTGAGAGGTGAGAGGCAAATTTCTATCTAAAAAGCAAGGCCATAGGCAATGAAAACCACAGATGTCCTCCACTAAGACCTACTTTTGATAGTGGACAGACTTAAAGTACCTTTACTTTGAGTGTCTTGCTCATATCTACAAAAATTTTCAAGCTGAAAAGTTCTTACGTAGTATACATTTCTAGCATTATTAGATTTGCCTTATATAATTGCTAGTACACGTCATAAATTTACTCTTTCTAAAGCAGTTCTATCAACCAATACTAGACTAATTTGGATGGAGTCTAGCAAGTTTCTTAATACACTCTAAGTATTGCCTCTTGCTTTATATTCTATCCGTCTGCTAATCTGGTTTCTTGCTTGCCTTTTTTTCTGCAGCTGTGCACCGGGTTAACTGTTTCAATGGTTTTCCCACAATAACTCACAAATTTTTTCCTGATCAGTGTGCTGTATGATTGGTTCTTTGTTCCTAAGATAATTATTTTACATTTGTCTACACTGAACTGCATTTGCCATCTGCTGGCCCAATCACCTAAACAATCCAAATCTTTTTGAATCTGATTGCATTGTTCCTCATTATTTCCCCTAGCTCCAATTTTAGGATCATCTGCAAACTCCGATATCTTTTCTTTAAAGCTTGGACACATTTCATTTTAATATAGAGGAGTTTTTTTGGTTTTTGTTTTGTTTTGTTTTGTTTTTTAGTGACTCTTTAGATACTACAGCTGAAATCTTCTTCGAACTTGAAAAGTTTCCATAAAGCTTAATCAAAGATACCTTCCAATTATACGGTCAAAGCGTTTCAGGAAACAAAGCTAAGTAGAATCTATTCTATTTCATCGTTCCTTAAATTGCCAAATTTTAAAAAGTATTATGTCCTCTAATCCCTTGCCCTCAAAGTACAATTTTTTAAGGAATATAAAAATTCTGTTTTCTAATATAGACATTCACGGTTATTTTCTTTGGCTATAACTTTCCTAAGATGTACACAGAAAAATTTCTAACCATTTACTATATATGTCATTTCATTACTCATAAAAAATACTTATTAAGCACACATCAGTAATTAGCATTGAATACATTGCTGCCTTACTGCCTTGGTCCTAGGATTGATTTCCTAAACGTCAGTAACCTATTGACAAAGATGTTAGAGGATGACTTCTATAAACCCATTGACCTCTAACACTCTGAACTGCCTTTCATCTTCTGAGTAATAGACTACCTTCCACTAAAATTCTGGATTTTTACCATTTCAGACTTCCCAGGTTCCATTTAATTGATTATAAAACAATTTTAAACCTTCTTATAGTTTACTGTTTCTTTTACAGAATTTTAATACAGTATACAGGCAGCTATTTAGCAGAATTCAATATTCAAATTAGATTTGCTTGATAAATCTGAATGTAGTAAACCTTTGTTACATCTTCCACAGATGTAGGGAACCAGATACATCTTTAGATCTAGGAAAATATTACATTCACACACTGTAATAATTTGCTTATATTATCAAATCTGCACAGAAGCCCTATTTGTGTAACTCACTAAAATTATAAAATTGTGCATTTGTTGCCATCTTGCTATTTCAAGTGGCAGGTGCAGAAGACAAACTGAATTTAAAATTTTCATTTCAAAAGTTAGTGGATGTTACAAAATGCATATAAGATACTATTTGCCCTCAAGAAATTAAGATGCACACAAATGGAAATAAACTATCATGCAAGGAAGTAAATAGAAGGCAGAACATATTTCTGGATATTAGATAAGAGGCATTGAGAAGGACTCGCAATTCAAGGCTACTAAACACTGTCTTTCAAAACCAATTCACTAAACTGTGACTATTATTATAGAAAAGAAACAGAAAATGCTAACCAAACTGAAAAGTTTTTTTTAAAAAAAAGAGCCATCTGCTGTTCTTTTCTGTATGGTGGCATCATGTGACTTTTGTTCTTTTACTATTTCTTGTAATGACTATATGTTGCACTTACAATAAGAAAGAAATAATAAAGGATTCTATAGATTTTTAAAGCTGTACTTTGACCAACTGAATAGCATTACATGAAACTATACAGGTCAAAAACTTCTAATGTGGATCAGAAAAGTTAAGTAAACAACAAGGAATTTATATATTAAATAATATATAAAAGATCGAAGAGATACACTAAAAATTTCATGATGTATTAAGCTGTTTGTGAAAGTCATTAATTTAGGAGCAATAACTTTCATTATAAAGTAGGATTTGAAACTACATAAACAATAATTCCTAAATAATGACATTATCAGTTGAGGTCATTCGTCTAGGTTCATGGAAAAACCCTCTAACAGCTCCTTAATCATAATTCTTCTTTCTAAAGACTGAACAAGTGACACTAAAATTCTCTCCCAGGAATACTTTATTTATACATTAACATATTTAATAAATCTATAAACATCCACTGAGTTATTTCAAAGATTTCGTCATTCACTAAAATTGTGATTTTTATGTTAAATTCTAAATTAAGTTACCACATTCTACATTATTTAATTCTATCTGTATTCTGATAAAGGCATTTCAATTAAAAAACTATACATACCTTAAATTTCCCACATGATGCAGAACATAAGAAAACAAATGTGTATGTACGGGGATAAAACAAAATAAAGATTTGGAATCAGTGACAAAACACTAAGGGGAGTATCAAGAAAAATTTACATAATGTAACACCTGCTTATTATATTCTCAGAATTCTAGTTTGAATTGTATGCTCTATGCTACATAGACTATAGTTAACTTAGTAGTATCCTAAAATCAAAGTGGTAACTTGAAATCTCTTTTGAAGCGTCTTTAAAGCATATTATGATTATGAAAATAAATGCTTCATCTAGTCTGAAAATTTCTCTAAAAGAAGGAAACATGCAGAAGTTTCAAACTGACATCTGTACAAGCCACCTCCAGTGGACAAACCATACCCTTCATAAATTGCCAAGATTTAAAAACTGGACATTTCACATAAAAATCCAGGTTTTTAAATTAACTCAAGAAACAAATATTTAAAAAATTTGATTCGATAGTTCTGAGCCCACTTTTCAGCAAAGCTCTCTACAGTTATCCAGGTTCACAACAAACCACTTTCCTCCACTGGGACTAGAGTTTCGAACGAGGCAGGCAGAGCTTGAACAAATCCCAGCTTTTGTACCACCAAGCTGCATAACCCTAGTAACCTCTTTAAGATTAACATTTCCTAATCGTAACAAAATAATGGTCATTTATTGTGCAGGGGTTAAAAATGAATCAACATATATAATACCAAACCCAAAATTAAATGTTCAATAAATTATAGCTATTACTAAACCTATTTAACTGAGACTATCAACATTTCTTTCCTTTCATAGGCTACAGAATAAAGAAAAAAACTTAAACACTGTTGTCGATCATTCCAAAAACTCCTTTATAAAATAAGTATAACAATACAAACAGCAATGTTGGTTTATTGTATTAAAATGAGTTAATATTTGGGAAATGTTAAAACCTAGTACAAGGCACACAGTAACTCTAAGTAGAAAAAGTTGTTACAAGTAACAGTATTAATTATAGTTCCCAGAGGACTGGCACACACGAGTTTTAATATTTGATGAGAGGCAAGTCATGAGCCAAATGCATCTGAAAGAATGAACACAAGCCCATTTACCATGATTATTTCTTTGCATAGTCTTAAGAATACTCTCAACTACACCATATGTTTATGTTAAAGTTGAAAGTCTCTGAAAACAAATCCTCTTAAATATGTAGAAACAAACCTCATGAACTAGGCTGGACCACAACTAAACTCTGACACAAACAAAATAGTTAATGCCAAGCATAAGACAGGCACATTATATGGTGTTCATAATTTATTCCTCCAGAAGTTTTAGAGTAACATTGTTTCATGACCAGTAGGGCTAAAGCTGTCTGAGTTGCACTTGCCAATTCTTTTGTCTCTGCTATAACCTCAGCAGCTAAATTAGGACAAATACAAAGAAGAATGTTCTAAGGGCAATAGTTCCAACCCTCAGCCAGCCAAGCAGCAGCAGTGGTTCTCCATTAAATGATGCTAAAAAAAGATGACCTGATCTATAACATTGTAATCATCTCAGCTGAAGCAGTTTTCAATTAGTCTGAGAATAATTTTTTAAAAAGCTTAATTCCTCAAGTATCTCATCTAACACAAAAGGTAAAGACAGTCTTTCCTGGCTAACGTAATAAGCATATTCCAGACTCCCTGGCATATCAGGGAAATTCTTTTAGGGCACTCAAAACAATGAGAAAAAAATAATTTACTTTAAAATTTACTTTTAAAAAAAGTAATTTATTTTCAAACCTAAATAAAACTTTTATTTTCAAACCTAAATAAAAATTTACTTTAAAAAAAGTAATTTATTTTCAAACCTAAATAAAACTTTACACAAACTTGCCTTTGATAATCGACTAAACAAGCTACACCAGCATCAAGGGAAGCTGTGTGGCTATCTAGCAGGTGCTGCAGTTTATCACAAAACTGTCTAAAATAATTGGAAGTGACAACTAGCACTACCACAAATGATTTATTAGTCTTTCACTCAGCTTTTCAGCTTCCTTGGGGCCAGAATGAATAATTTACCAACTTTCTATCTTCCAATCATTAATTCTTCCCTATGTATCCAAACTACATTTAACTCTGCTAGGTTCAGTGGAATAAAACATATAATAAGAACATTTTTCTAAATATAGAATTATTTGATTATACATAAAGGCAAATTTGTCAATCAAGATGCAAAATTCAGATACAGAAGTAGTTAAGGGTTCAAAGTCAACAACTGCAGTCAAGTTTAAAATTGCTGACAGAATAAATAAAGTGAATAGGAAAAGAAACACAAAAGTTAGCAACGTCTCTCATAGGTAACAAAAGTTTGCAGGGACTGCTGTGTATAGAAACCATAGGGGCAACCTAAATACACTATAATACAATGACTTTAACACCAGAGTCACCAGCTCACAGAACTTCATTGACTGTTAACTTGCAATACTGTTCTATAATGACAGAAAATATTCATTGCTATCCCTCAAGGGAAAAGAAGAAACTTTAAAACCTGAACACACTTGAATTTTTGCCAAAGACGATTTAGCATAGAGTAAGACAAGGCTCATTTTCTTTAAAAGATATTAGCAACTATTTTAAATGGTTTTGAGACAACTACTAATTCCAGTAAATTCAGAAAAAAAAGTATAAATATCAAAGAAAAAACCCAAAAATGTGATAATATAATTAAAAGTATTAATTATATATTTTTTAAAAACACACAGGAAACAAAAATCACATCCTAAATCCACTTTTGATATAAACTAGTCTTGTCTCACCAAATCAACATCTATGATTAAAACAGAAATAATTTCTGATACATAATATATTGCATTAAGAGCAACATCTGCTTATTACATAGCATAAACATTTTTCAGCTTTCTGAAACTAATGCAAGAACTCAGCAATTCATTTAATTGTTTTTAATTTTTAAAAAATATATTAAAGGGCTAATAATATTAATACCTAATATTTGGAATTCTGTGAGGAAGCTTAAAGGTACTGAACAAAGAATTTCATAAGTTGATCATTTCTCTTTAATGTTTCAAGAGTGTTCCACAATCCAAATCTTAAGTGCACCTGTTTCAATACGATTTTAAATAGGACTTCTAGCAAATACACAATTTCTTCCAAAATAAAAGTGCATTAAATAAACTGAACTAATAAAAATTATAATATAAATCTGAATGTAAAGAACAGAATTTACATTATACCATTAAATGATCTCTCTTTACAAATTCCAAAATGTTCATAAAACAAGTGCCTATTTTCCAATAATCACTAATTAGAAGCTACCTAACTACTTGACAAAAAAATCACACTGCTCACATTAAGCACAATCATGTCTTATGTACTGACCAGGCACATACTGCTATAATAAAATAAAACAAACAGCACAGGTCCTAACTTTCTACAGATTAAAATAAAGCAAAAATGTCAAAACTGGGTAATGTATTTTTAAAAAGCATCTCCTCGAACAAATTTTTAATAAACAGTAGTTTTCTTATCTTTAATACTCAGAGATGGGAAGGACAGAAAGACAGGTTTTACGGGGAGGAGGACAACCTGACAAAGCTGTTTACAGTCTTTCTGCCTTACATAAAATCAATACACTACCTTGTAAGGACAGAGGAATGTAGCAAGAGAAGACAGAGCATGACTGGCACCAAACTGCTCAACAATGCTACGTACAGCTAGAACCTGGGCACAGTCCTCAGTAGTTGCTGACAGCCTGTCCTGCTCACTCAAAATACTGAGCCATGCAGAACCCCATGAATATGTGTGGAAGAAGTCTGTGCAAAGTATCCTGACAATGCAATGCCTATGAAAAGAGAAACAGATATAAAATTATAGTGTTGATGCTGTCACACTGTGAAATATAACAGTAAAACTTAAGCCAAATGTCAAATGACAGCAAGAAAGTCCAGGAAAAATTCTCAATAAAAGGGAAGAGGAAACTGTATAAGCTAATACAGTATTAAGTAAAATTATGAATTAAAAAAGTATAACCAGGCGTGATGGTGCACATCTGTAATCCCACCACTCAGGAAGCTGGGGCAGGAAGATCTCTGAGTTAAAGCCAGCCTGGCCTACAAAGCGAACTCAAGGCCAGCCTGAACTACAAAGAGAAACTCTGTCTCTAAATAAACAAATAGAAAGAAAGAAAAGATATAAACTAATTTCAGGATGGTGGTTATCTCTGGGAAGAGGACCGTCAAAAAAAATTTTAAATATATATGGCAAATGTTAATGTGCTAACTCTCCATAATTAAAAATAAATGTTGCCTGTTCCACATATCTTCTATATTTTCTAAATTTAACTAAATGTAAGCCAGGATATATTTTCTGAAAAAATTTAAAAGATTTTCCAGTATCAACACCTGAAACATAAAGACCTACCATCTTAAAAAGCACTGATTTGCCTAGTCCCCATATTCTAAAACTTAAATAATTGTAACCTAAGAAATTAAAAAGATCCATCTTCTTTTTTGATTTAGCAATGATTTTAGATCAAGTTCTCCAGAGAATCCACACTTTACATCTGACAGTGTAACTAATGGTTTCCACTATGTGGGCCTCCTGAATGAAGTTAAGAACCATCTCAGCAGAAGCTTTTAATAAAATGGTTCTGTCATTTACTATGAGAACAGGTTTGACAGCCCAACTCTCAACTTCTTGGCTCTAAAAACCTAGGGGTACTTATCACTCTGTAAGTATGTTCTTTTCCATTTTCTTTGTATATGAGGTAGTAAACTCCTACCTGTTTAAAAAACAAACAAAAGTTTCCTAATTATCTAATGAAATCTTAATTTTAAAAAATACAGTACCTCAAGAATAAGTTTTTCATCTTTTATTAAACTTTTCTGCAGTCAAATCTCTTTTAAATTCAAGTCCATTTCTTTATAAGGTTTTGGAAATCTGGCAAATCATCTACAGCTAAATAGACATACTATAAGAGTTTTTAATTAACAGTTACACAAAACAGAAGTTCAATATACTTTTTGTCACTATGAAGAAAATCTCAAAGACACTGTTAATTTTTACAAACTAATAAATATTCTCTCAGAGTACCAGCCATCTAATTTTTAAAATTACTGGCTTGTTATCTTAAACTAGAAATCATATGCAACTTATATTGATGTTTTCTATCTGAAGGGTGTCATGCAATATTGTAATTTATCTCATAAATCTACTAGAGTGTGATCAAATCCTATCAACTCTGATTGGCATAAATTTGAAACAATGAGGTAATCATATCTGTTAAGTACTTGTGGCTTCCTAAAAACGTCTTAAACTTTGTACAATAACATAATTATAGTATTTTTTTCTATGAGACCTTCTTTCACTTCAGTTGTGTTTTTCATAACATTTTTTGGTGTACACTGAACTCAGTGTGATCTACTACAGGAAACAAAGTACAAAATAAAGAGATGGAGCAACTAGGGGAGACTGAGTGATAGATGCAGTGCATAAACATGGTACACTCAAAAAAAAGTACTTCAGTAAACCACATGAAAGACACAGTCGCTAGAAAAATAAGTTAATTGAATGAACAAATGGAGTAGAACTCTAATTTCATCCTGAAACTAACTGTTGAAAACAATATAAAATTTTAAATAAAAACACATGGGCACAGAACAAAGAATTTAAAACATCAGTAGAAAGCAAAAGATTAGAATATCATGTTAAATCTGTTTCTGCAGTACAAGCTCTAATTTTTAAACCCTGAAGATGCAATATAATGAAAACATTATATTTCATATAAATCAACATAAAAACCACAATATCCTAGAAGTAACTCTATGTAGTTTTAAGAACATTTTTAATAAGGAAACTCAACCATAAAAATAGCTAGGGCTTAAAGATACTGGGACTATGGCTAAAAAGAGTGAGACCTATATTATAAAATTTAGAACACTGTTAAGTAACTTCATTAACACATCAGTCCTTACTGCTTTAGGTATACATCATACCTAAGACATTACTTAAGACTAGGCAAACAATCTATTAAAGATAGCTAAACTACTATAAACCCCATCTGGCTTATTCACTAGTAATTAATCATATATAATTTTGAGACATTTTTATTCTACTGACCTTTTATCTTATAAGGTACAGAGTATACTTTCTACCTGCCATTCTTTACATAAAAGTTTAAATTAAAGCAATTGTATTTCCTACAATTAAATTTAAAATAAAACTAAACAAAACATTACAATGAAAGGAAAAATCTCCAAAAGGAGACAACAGGTTATTATAGTAATGGAATTGATACAGTCATGACAAAGTCAGGGACCAACACAGGAATGGCAAATAGGCAAATTTGGACCCCTTACTTGCTGCTTATTAAAGCATGATTTGTGTTTTCTTCTGGGACAGCCAGGGACTGAAAAGTCATTTCTGTTATGAACCGTGACCCTGTACTTGGGCCCACATATGCCCAATAGCAACTCAAAGCAAAAAAAAGTTTGACTTTTTTTACTTTTTTTTTTTACTTTTATTTTATATCCTTTGTGACTATAAATCTTGGGTCAAATCTCTTCTCAGCCTTGTATTAGGGTATGTTGATCATTTAGAGAGTGTCTGCCTAGAAGCTGACCAGACAGGACTGATTAGGCTGAATCTATAGACCCTGGACATGACTTCAAGGCTAGCCTAGACTACATAATGCATTTGAGGCCAACCGGAACTGCATAGCAAGACCCTGTCCCAAGAGAGAGAGAAAAAAAAAATCTAGTGCTTAAATTAAAAGTATATTTTAACAAGTTTTTATTGTTATGTTTGTGGATATGACAATAAATATACATAGTACAACTGAGGCTACTTGTCTCCTTCTTCCCAGTAACATAAACGTGGGCAATCTGGGCCACACATTTGTCCCAAAGGCTTACTAACTGAAGGGAGAAATAAGAAAAGCAAAGGTCCCTGGCCCTGCTGTAGGAAATTTCAAAATCCTACACCAGGATACATGCCTACCAGATCCTCCTGCATGACCCACAGTAACCTTTCTTCATTTGGAACCCATTAAAGGCTTGTGCATATGCACTGCATTTTTTACATCTAATTATAACAGTGAATAAAATAGGAAAGGACATGTACCCTAGATACAGGTGACATCACTCAGTACCCTGACAACCACATTATCAGTCATGCTCTGGAAGACCCAATGGTAGGCACCCTAGATTCAATACAACATTTTAAATCCCTATACCCAATGCTCTCAGTGCTTATGCCATTTTCCTTTTACCTGGAAAAGCCTGCTCACTCCAAGCTTACCATAGCCTAATTAAAGTCTACTGCTGTTCCTCACCATTGCATGACATGCCCAACTGTTTGCAGAACACAAGAACCTAAGAATCAATCTAGGATCCCATTAATCATGGTAGTAAGTTTTCATAAAACTAAAAGATCATTTTTGGTAAAACTTTTTATCTTATAGTTGGAATAACTGGAATATTACAGTAACAAAAGAAGACAAGACTTTCCTCTACCCCTTTCTTTTTGCTATGATTGAGCTATATTCTCCTTCATACATAAAAATAATGACTAGTTTATCTGGTTTTTATCAGTATCTTGTAGTTATTTATTAAGCCTGTTGTTGTCTTAAATATCCTTTGTTACATATTTGCAATGTATGACCTTCTAGTAATTGCATTAAAGAACTGAAAATTTTCAAGTAAGTATCTAGTTGGAAATGCCATAAATTAGGAAGTGGAAAGCATTTGTGAAGTAAATTCCAGAATGATTTTGAGATGATTTATTTTACTTAAGCTTCCCCTGCACATAAACTGCCCCTAAATTACCAAATTCCTCATGCAATTATTTTATAAAAACTTGCCAATACTATGATACACTCAAATATTACTGATCTATCTTTGAACCAAAATTCAAAGCTTGTGCAGTAATCAGGACATCTGTATTCTAGGCTTATCTCCTGCATACTGATCCTGACCCTGCATACTGATACTGACCCTGATCCACATCCATTAAATGCCAAAAACTCTCCCACAATCATTTGTACAAGTGGAAACACCACAAAATTCCTTTATAGGGCAACACTCTTCTGTTTAAAAACCATTAATATATAAGCTTGATGGTAAGAAAATGAATGCTAGAATGTGGAAACACTTTGTCTTGTTTTTTCTTTTGTTGAGACAAGGTATCATCATGCAGTTCAGGATGGCCTTGAACTCACTTTGTAGCCCAGGCTGGCCTGCAATTCACAGGGATCCTCCTGCCTCAGCCTCAGTGCTGAGCCTCAGTGCTGAGATTACAGGCATGCACCACCACGCCCAGCCAGAAACACGTTAAAGAAACAAAGAAGGAAACATTTTTATCAGTTATAGTAGAAGTCATGCTTACCAATTTTGTCCTCTTTTAAATATCCTTTCTTCAGCCTGTAATTTTTAGTTCTACGTACTAAGAATGACACAGTGATTGGATAACCACTCTCGAACATCTGTTTATTCTCTTTTATTATTTTAATAGAAACCTTTCCTATAGATGTCATTACTCTAACCTTTATTTAGATAGCCAAATTAAAGTCAAATATTCTGATCAACAGATTATATACCAATAAGCATGTCACATTTAAACAATGTGTAATGCTAATACTAATAACTACTAAGACTTCATCCGGGCAGTATAGTATTTGGTATTACTAAGACTCTCACACATCACTATTACTTAATGCCCTAAAAGAGCCTTGAAGTATATTGAGATCTTCCTTTTGTGTTTTACAAACTTTATATTCAATAAAGTTCTTTTTAATTAATCCAAAATTCAAATATATATTCATGCCAAATATTTTAGCCACAAGGGAGCAGTGAAAAGATAATTGAGACACTCCTGTGAGAACAACTTTGGTTCCTCTCCCAAAACATGAGTGCGAGGACACAAAGTATTTCACACGCTATCCATAAAATGGACAAGGTATGAGAGAAATCTCATGTTTGAGGTAACTTTTGGCTGTACTTTCACTTGTTATAAGGTAGTTACTCTCAGAGCCAATACATAAGCCACATTATTATTCTTACAACTATAGCAGTATTTTGGGAAATGTTTCATACAGACAAACTTAAGGGATAATACATACATAGCTCTTCCTTTATTAACTGGTATGATAGGCTCTTCTGAACAAAACAAGTTCTGACATTATACACAGTAATGAATTAAGAATTAGTGCAAAAGAATTCTGATTTTTTAATGCACAAATATGCATTAAACATACCAGTTTTCTTATGCTCTAAATACAAATGAACTAGAATTTAAAATTTTATAATAGTAATAACAATGATGATGATGATGATGTAATTTGATGTGATGGATCAATACACAGAGGAAACTAAAAAGAAAACCTCACAAAAAGAAAAAATTTAAGCTAATCATTCTAGAGATTTGTATTTCATACACAGAATATTTCACTAAGGAAACACAGTCAGTTGCATTCAAACTGTTTTGGCAAAACTGAAACCTTGTCAACACATGTTGACTTGTGATACAGTTAAAAAAAAAAAAAACAATGGATCAGAACTAGGGATTTAGCTCAGTAGAGTAAGTGCCTGCTTGGCAAGTGCCAGGTCATGAGTGTGATCCCTGGAACCAAAAAAAAAAAAAAAAACCTACTAAATCACTTATGAAATTATATATTCTAAAGTCTAAACAAACAGAACTTTCTGTACAATGTCAAATATGCAAACACTAATGTTTACAACACAAAACAAGCAAAAGAAAATCCTATAATATTTGATATAAGGAAAAACTTCAGAACTTTCTACTATATTGTAACCAATTTTACTAATCTTTCTGTTTCTAATAGTAATACCTTTTTACTTTCACCTTGAAAATAGCCTCCAAACCTATACAATACCAGACAGCCTTTATTAGAAGTTGTAGCCATACTGGCCTGACTTAATCAACAAAAAGACATACATACTGGCCATTAAGAGTTTATCATTAAAGAAAACATTCTTAAAGATAGTATATGTAAATTAAGATTTCTGTTAAAGGGACAGGCATGGTTGCACAAACCTATAATCCCAGGAGGCAGAGGCAGGAGGATCACTCTTCCAAACCAGCCTGCGCTACAAAGTGAGTTCAAGGTTAGCCTGAACTGCACAACAGAAACCTTGTCTCTAAATAAAGAAAGAAAGAAACATATATTTCTGCTCAATATGCATTATCCATGACTATTCAAAACTTGAGATATCACTAGGATGACCAAAAAGTCACCAAAAGGACAGTGGGACCCATTTCTCCAAAAAGTCCCACTTTACAACCTACTGTCCTAACAAATTATAATAATACACCCTTTCACTTTTAAAAATGTCATGGATTACAAGGTAAGTTATACAATAATCCCTGCTATTACAATATTTTATTAAACCACGTGTTTTGAAGATTTTATGAATATTATAACTTGAAAAAAAAATTTTTTTTGGAGACAAGGTGTCACTATGTAATACAGTCTGGTCTTGAACTTGCTTATGCAATTTGGGCTGGCCTCAAATTCAGGGCAATCCTCCTGCCTCAGCCTCCTGAGTGCTGGCACTACAGACATGCACCACCACACCTGACTCTGAAAAAAACCTTCCTAATTTAGAAACTTTGGCTGATTTGCACAATACCCTGTACCCTGTCAGTTGTGCCACTTATACCAATATCACCCAAATTTTATTGCTCTTTAATCCATTTGTTTTCTGATGTGTTTTATGTATTTAAGACCCAGGATAGAGGTTTTCCTCTGTATTTGGATAGCAAACAGGGTTGGAAAGATCTTTTTATTTTAGTTTCATACCAAATCCACATTATTTTTTTACTCTTAAAGGCTTCTCAAAATCTGTTAAAATACTGTAATTGTATCTATTTAAAATCACAATTGGCTACTTTCTTGTCCTTTTTATGCCCATGCTAAAATACCGAACTATATATTAAACACCATATTTAGGATTAATGTAATAGTATGCTTATAGACATTTCTATAAACTCTAAGTATCAGACAATCATTCTTTTAACAATATGTGTAAGTCTGACCCTGATAATAATCCAATTTGTCCTGACCCTGGAAACAGCTCTGGGTGTAAGTCAGTCAAAAGATCTGATCTCAGTGTTAGTCATCACCAGGCAAAGGCACCAGTTTTAATTATGTATGCAATTTTGCTCTATCATACATACAGGATCACAAGAATCACATACGAAAAGTCAGCAAACTCAAGTACCTGCCTACTATTTAAGAAAGATGACTAAGTCTAACACAAAGTAAATATATGGAACAAGTTAAAGTTAACAGAGAAAACAACTACATGTCTCAGATGGGGTACTTAAAAACATGCCAATTAAAAACTACATTGTACTATCTAAACATACAAAACTGACACAGGCTTAGAACAATGGCCAAGTCAAATTAAGTGAGTTCTAACCCCAGTGCCAAGACTTACTTTATGACAAGGACCAAGTTATTTAACATGTCTACACTTCCATTATCTCCTCCTGAAAATGAAGATGACAGTACTTACCTCACTGTGAAAATCAACAAACAATCCATGTAAAAGATATGAGCACTAAGCCTGAGCATAAGACCTCTATGTCAGCTATGATAATAGCCTACCATTAAAGTCTCTTTGAATAACAAGACCTGAAAAATTATTATGCTATCACAAGAAAATTTCATGTTTGTCCATCTGTGTGTTTACACACAAATGTGTATCATCCAAGGTAGTTAGATGACACTGCTAATACTATGTATGTGAATAGTGTGGTATGGGTAGATTATCACAAAAGCTAACATACCTTATTCAACACTAGACAGCTTGTTTTCTTCAAAAGAAAACCACACAGATACATTGAAGCACATTTAAAAATAAAATCTCATATTAACACTATCTATGGCTATTCATCTGCAGAACAGAAGAGTCATAGGTATATATGATACATTTCTAAATCCATGTATGCAAATCAAAAGAAACCATTTGTTTTAAGGCAATTCATAAGAATAAACTAAAGCAACATTTATATAATCAATATTTCAAAATAAGAAATTTGGATATATGCACAGTTTACAATTCTATCTACAGAGGCCATTTTCACTATATTTTGATAGTATCTTAATGCAGCATTTCTCTGAACTGTTAAAACTGTAAAGTGAACAGTAACTCAATGCAAGCAAATGCAAAATAAAGATCATGTTGAGCACATGGCATTCTTTAACCCAAATGAGTAACCTATTTATTAAACCACTCAACAACAGAGCCCTAAAAATTATACTACATTATGATATACAGAAAAAAAAAAGAAATGATATTCCTTGGTTAAAAACAGAAACTTTACATGAAAGAATTATTAAAGTCAAAGAAATCGTACCTCACATTTATAAAGATGTTTGTCCAGTTTGGTTCATTAAAATAACGTAAAACTTATGACATACAATAAATATCACTATGACTAATACAAAAATCTACATAAACATCATGCTGTTTTCCAAATCCCCACGTAATAGGAATTTAAACAACTATCTCAGTCAAATTTGTATCTTAAGAGATTCAAAACTAAATTGGACTTCATTTCTATGAATCTTCCTAAAAAATATTCCAGTAGTGAAACAGATTTGCCCCTAAAATAAGATTCCATCATTTATTCTAAAGCACGAAATATAGACCTGTCCTTTAGATATGTAAAAGACAATGTAGGTTGAATTATATATGTTCAATCTCAGTTTACTGATGATAGATTCTATCATCAATCTGTACAAGATTCTATAATGACTCTGCACACAACACACTGACATTTTATCACCTACCAAGTAACCTTAACAGGTAAACTTAAACAAAGCATAACTGAAATTTCATGGCTGTTAAAAATTACCAACAACAACAAAAAAAAAACCCTTAGACATTTCAATGAATATACTTTGGCCCTACAGATAACACTTCAATTTTCAAGAATCACAAAGAAAGAAAAAAAAGAAAGCAAAACTCGTCAGTAACAATGCAGCATCTAAAAGCAATAAACTCAAAATTAAGTTATAAATAATTTAACGCATGTCATGAAGATGTATTAATAATTCATCGGATAAATAATTTACTAAATAATCAAATAAATAAATAATGAAATACATAAATAAATCAGCAAATAAATAATTCTGCAAAATAATCTAACCAATAAGCCACCCAAACAAATCGCAACCTATAAAACTACAATTTTTTTTTGGATTCTTATAGTTTTAAATAAGCAAATGTACATAAACTAGATCAATCCTTGTTAGAAGTGGAAATATTTTTCAATGCTATCATAAAATCATCTTAATTTATAAGAATGTATTTTCAATTTTTAAACAACTGCATAGGATTAGTTCTCATAAGTCATTACCTTGATTTTAGCTCCTTTAACATTTTCTCTCAAATAACTGGATTTTTGGAATGTTCTTCACTTACACTTTTTTTTACAAAGAAATACTTACGGTGTGGGAATGCTACAGCCTTTCTGACAGCTTTTGTATCTTCAACAAGTTAATAGAAATGTTCTGCAGGACAAGAGAATAATAGATGACATTTAATTCATTAGTGGACAATGATTCATACTCTTAGAAAATAACAACAGAAGTGACAGCATTCATTATAAATTGTCAAGGTTTTAGAGTGGACTAAGTTCAAACCAACAAAGTCAAGCTTTCTCTCTATTGGACCTGACACACAAGCTGTAACAATTGGCAAGATTTCAGAAATGAAAACAAAAAGTTAGAAGGACAAAGTGTTTAGCTGACATCTAAGGCTATCTTCAATTTGGGAAGTTTAAAGTCCTTGAAAAAACACAATGGGATCACATAAATGCTACAATCTTGCCCACCATAAGGTATCAAAACACAAATGGCCCCAAAACAAGTCATCATTCATCTTAAGTTTTACCTACTCCAAGTATATAGTACTAAAGTCTAAATGGATAAAAGATCTAAATATTAAAACAGAAACACTAAATTTGTTAGAAGACAAGAATTTTAAAAAATCGGATCCCCAAAATTCAAAGACCCATTTGAAAAATGGGCATCAGAGATGAATACACAGTTGTCAGATGAAGAAATACAAATGGCAAATAAATACATGAAAAAATGTTTAGCATCATTAGTCATTAGAGAAATGCAAATTAAAACAAACACTGAGGTTTCACCTCACTCCAGAAAAAATGGCCAGGATGAAGAAAACTACCAACAACAAATGCTGGAGGGGGCTATGGGGAAAAAGGAACTCTTCTGCAGTTGGCAGGAATGTAGACTGGTGCAAACACTGTGGAGGTCAGTCTGGAGGTTCCTCAAAAAGCTGGGTTTGAAAGTCCCATTTGACCCAGCTATCTCACTTCTGGGCATATTCCCAGAAGAACTGAAAACATCATACCACAGTGATATATGCGCACCCATGTTTATAGCAGCACAATTTGTAATAGCCAGATCTTGGAAACACACTAAATGCCCATCAACTGAGGAATGGATACAAAAGATGTGGTATTGTTATACAATATACTACTCTGCTATAAAGAATGATCACATTGATCAACTTGAGACCATACTCATAAGTGAAATAAATCAAACTCACATGTGTAAATACCGTATAGTCTCCCTAGTGTAAGAAATGCTAAGAGTATATAAGATACAAAAAACTCAATAATTACAGTGAAATGATAAGAATCTGCTTAAAGGGGAAAAAAATAATACCTCAGGGAAAATGAGGAAAAATAAAAGATGCCTAAAAGTATATAAACACACCTAGGATAGCTAAAACGATCGTGCTACAAACTGTAAGTTCTTGGAACAAAATAGTTAACATTCATAAGATTGGAACAATTGTGCATATTATTGTATAGTGATCTGAGGAACTCTTGAAAATCATTATGCAAAATGACAACCTTAGTTATGCTCATACCACCTTGTTTTGAAGGCCTATATTGTCAGTGTTCTGGGCTCTTTGCTATTATTGGTGTTCGTGTTTTCCATTTCATGTTTTTCTAGGATTTTGTTTTGTTTTGTTTTGTTTTGTCTTGTTTTATTTTTCCCTCTAATACAGAAAGAATAGGTATACATGTAGAGACTCATGCATGCGTAGAACTTTTAAAAAGTTAATCGATAACATAATGCACGACAAAATGAACAGCTACTTTGAAGAAAAACAGACACTACAGTAACCAATGCTGATTCCATAGCATCATGATGTGAAATTCAGCAATACTATTATTCTTTGCTCAGAGGGATTTTAGTCTGTTTTGTTTTGTTTAATTTCAACATACATAAGGTATGGACGGCTATTTTGAAGAGAATGAGAGACATTATGGCAGCCATTGTTGACTTTCTTATTGTCTGAACTTGAAGACTTCAAATGCCTTCATCATCCTGTTCTGATCAGTTTTATACTATTTTGTTCTGTATGAATTCATTGTATGTGAAGATATGAACAACTATTTGGAAGAAAACAAGAGACAATATGACAGACAGTGAAGATCTCCGGTTGTCTTGCTTTGAAATCTGTGTCTCTTACATTGTTATCTTATGACTTGTTTTGTTCTGTTTTGTTACGTTTAATTTTACCCTCTTTAAAAATAAATAAATAAAAATAATTTTGGTCATAAAAAAGTATAGGGTACTTGAAATCTGTAAGTAAATCTCTAACAATGACAGCTTTTCCCATAGATATATAACCTTGTGATAAATTTTGACACATTTAAGGTCATTCAAAGGATAAAGTACAACCTTTGACGAGAGGAAAAATCAACAGAAATCAAAGTACTGTATTTTATATAATTTATCTTAACAAATTCTTACAAATACCTTTCAAGTTAGATAATATTTTTCCCTATTTTACAGTCCAGTCAGTTTAGGTTCAGGACAATTATGCAGACCGCACATAGTACCCAAGGAGCAGGGAAGATTCAATATCTTGTCTGTGTAAATTCCATGTGAAGATTCACTGAACTATAAATTTGGACTCAATCCAAAGCACAGAAAATTCCAACATTTACTATTCCACTTAGAGCAATAGTGCTCCACTGGGAGTGACTTTTGTCCCCCAAGTGACATTTAGCAATGTCTGGGGGGTAATTCAGAGTGTTGTAACTGGAGAGTATTTTGACATTAGTAGGAAAAGGTCAGGGATGCTCCTGTACATTCTACAATGCACAAGACAACTCTCCTTCAACAAAGAATTATCAAGTCCAAAATGTTAATAGTGTTGAGATTAGGAAACCCTGGAGTAGAACAAAAAGACTTTAATAGTATATGATATTCCCAATATATATGTTGCTCAAGATGTACAGTCTTTTTCTCCATATCTAATATTATATAAAGAGGGATATGTATCTTGAATAAAAAATAATGTGCATACTTAGGACAGCAGATACATGGAAACTCACAGGTTCTGCTCAAGTTTTCTATACACCTGAAACTGTCCCAAAATTAGTCTTAATTTTTAAAATGTATATTCTTCACTTAATTTGACACTAAAATTATAATTTTCTTAGAAGCAATACTAAAATTCAGTAGTTCTATAGTCATAAAGATGTTTTTAAAACTTTCATGTATCAAAATTTTTTCAACAAAGTTCATATGAGAAAATTAAGTTAAACTACCTGTAATTCCAGGACTTAGGAAGCTGAGGCAGAAAGATCACTATAAGTTCAAGACCAGCCTTTGCCACACAGTGTGTTCAAGGCCAGGTTGAACTACATTGTAAGATCTTATCTCAATTCATCAGTCAATCAATGTATGCTAAACTAATGAACTAATGAAAAGTGATTAGCCAAGATATCTAATAATATTAGAAAGTCAAAAATCAAATAATTGTGGCCCTGAAGCAAGGCCAGCAGATCGCTGTAGCTGCTGGTTTCAAACAGGAGCCTAAAGAGAATTCTTTCTGTGGTCTGTTGGCCATTTCAGACTTTGGACATGGAATGGTCAATTCAGCAGAAAGAAATAGCAGGTGAGTATGGTGGACTTTAGGGGGCCTGCAGGGGAGTGACCCTGGCACCTCAGGACCTGCACCATGCAGTTGACTCGGGGTGCTGGGAGAACAAGGAGCTCTTCCCCTCTCTGGGGGGCGGCTGAGAGTGTGGCTGACTTTCGGCAGCCCGAAGCAGAGAGACCCTGGCACGTTTGGGACCTGCACTGTGCGGTTGACTCGGGGTGCTGGGAGAACAAGGAACTCCCCCCCTCTCTGGGGGCGGCTGAGAGTGTGGCAGACTTTCGGCAGCCCGAAGGAGAGAGACCCTGGCACATCGGGACCCGCACCATGCGGTTGACTCGGGGTGCCAGGAGAACAAGGAACTCCCCCCCTCTCTGGGGGTGGCTGAGAGTGTGGCAGACTTTTGGCGGCGTGAAGGAGAGAGACTCTGGTGCATTGGGACCTGCACAGTGCGGTTGCCTCAGGGTGCCGGGAGAACAAGGAACTCTTCCCGTCTCTGGGGGCCGACTGTGATCTTGCCTGCATGTGGGCTGAGAATCAGACATCTCATGTCGCCCTGTCCCCCATCCCGTGTCCCCCCTCTCCCTCCCTCCTGCCT
>PVJX010027124.1:0-25123 GCA_004027295.1 Dolichotis patagonum | reverse complement strand
GTTATGGCTTTTTCAAATCAAATTGTTCAAAAAATAGACATTTTATTGTCAATTTGATGGCATAGATTTCAGCCACAATTGTGTCACCCTGCCTGTTGAAATGATTTAGTTCAAAATAAAACATTATTCAGTATAGATTTTTCATTAAAAATACTAAGAGAAAAGAATTTTCTCTGTTGCTTTAGGCTAGAATACAAAAAGGTAGTGAACTATTGCTGAAATATATTTGAATTAAATTTATTCCTCCAATCTTTTATATATATAATCATTAATTATAAATCATAATCTTTAATTTATGGCTATCTCAAAATATGTGAAGCTCAGTTTCCATTAAGCTGACATATATCTGCTAGCACAACAATATATATATTTTTTTCAGTCAATGAATACTTGTGGAGAACTCCAGAAAATGCAATATGATGTCCTGTGTGTTTAGTATCATTTTAAAGGAATCTATGAATACATATGCAATAGGGATGTTATAAAAATAAACACAATGCATTTCATTATGCTAAAATATGAGGTGCTCATGAATGATGAGGACATTTTAACAGTACAAAAAATCCAAGAAGGTTAGTGAAGAATTCACCATCAAAATCAGTGGGAATAATGTATTTACATATGATAGAAAGTCACTTGATTAATATATAAGAAAGAGTAAATTATTTGTCAATGTATCATAATAACAACCCAAACAAGTAACATCAATAAATAGCAGAAATTTTGATAAAGAATGGATATTGCCTGAAATTATTTGTACAGAGGGTCAATGAATAACTCTACAGGGAAGAAATCTGACAGATATCAATTTGGTCAGGTGATCACGGGGAACATTACCACATGGGACGAAGCAAAATTGTGCAACACCTCCCAGGTGCTAAGAGAAAACAGCATCATGTTTCTAACAGTGGTGCTAAAAACACATAACCAGTATGCAGTCATGAGAAGATAGGAAATAAGGCCAGAGTGAAAGGCATTCTTCTGATCAACTGGTTTGGGATCTTCAAAACTGTCCGTGTCAGGAAAGCTAAAGACACCTTGAGGAACAACTATAGATTGAAGATGATCAAAGAGCTCTGATCACTAATCTAGGGTCTTCAATTTTTTTCTCTTAAAGTTCATATTCTTGGCCAATTGGTGAAAATGAATGTTTTGTGTGAACAAGAAGGTAGTAAATTTTTAAGATTAAACTCTTTATATTTTGATTATTGCATTGATTCTTTGTTAGAAAAGATGTTGTTTGTAGTAACTGTATTCTAAAAATGGAACAGCCAAAAGAATGCTTATTAAAGCATTTCAAAAGAGAAAAACATTAGTAATCTGAAAACTATTTTCTTAGCCCACTCTGTTATGGATTGACTATTTAGAAGAGGATAGAGTAAACCATTTCATCAATGGAGAAACTGATGTCTCCATTTCTTTGTCTCTTAGCAAGGGAGTTGGACTAAATTATCTTAACTCCCCTTACAGATCTAATATCATGGGGTTCTCAGATGTGAATCAAAACAATGTACTCATATGTTAAGGAAGAATAAGATTAGTGGTAAAAAGCTTTCTGGAAGAGGGAATCTTGTGGGTTCATTTTATGAAAACTGAGATATCTCCTGGCAGAAGATAAGGAAGTGCAGGAAACAAAAATGGAATAATGAAAACATTGAGCAAAGTTATACCACAGCAGGAGACAAGACAAGGGGCTTTTCTTGGATCAGTAAAAACATCTGCTTCTCTCCCTTTCTTTTCCTTCTTTCCTCATTCTTTCCTTTCTTTCTTCCTTTTACCTACTTTTACCTGTAGCTTTTTTTTTTTTTTATCATTTCCTACATTCAAGGCACTTGGTGAAACCCTGGGGAGTAGAGGTGAAAACTCAGATTTTTGCCTCTGACTATAGTCTAATTAGTTGTTTACAATATAAAGGAAGGGGGAAGATGTTAACAACAAAAACAACAACAACAATAACAACAGCAACAACAACAACAACAACAAAAACTGCTTAAACTACATTATACTTCAACAGTTTGGTATTCTGCCTCAGTCAGTCTGATGCTAAAAATTAAGTCAGCTTCTTAATATCAACAATCTTACTCTCTCCCACCCTAACACCTCCCTTTGCCCTTATACAATTCTTTTACGGACTAGGTGACAGATGCTCCTTTTTTTATTTCTAGCTATAAATTTCATCAAGAAAAGAAATGCTTTCAACAAGTGAATAGTACTACAGAGACTTTATCTACTTAATGACTAGGAATAAAGTGGAATTCATCTCTTTGACTTCTAAGTCTCAAAGAAATTTTGCTTTTCCTTTCCTAGGACAGAGAAAAACTGTGATTTAACAATTTATATATAAAAATGATAATTTTTATTAGACTAAAGTTATGAAATATGATATGAATTGGGTTCCTCTTATGGATATATTTCAGCTATCTTTTTAAGCTGGTAATTGAAAACATGTATTAATTTATATAAGATTGTTATACTAACATCAGAGAATTTATGTGTGTGCTAGTGGAAACCACTAAGGGAATTAATCTTTAAAATTCATATCATTTTCTTCAAGAGAAGTTTTGGAAGGGAGATGAAACATTATAGTGTTTGAATAAAATAGCTTTTATGAATTTTCAAGTAAATTTTTCCTTCTGTTAATCCTTATTCATTAAGCCTACATAAAAAAGGACTAAAGCAGTCAGTAAGCAGTGGTTCAATGGCTCTCTGTTTAAAATGTTTCCTTCAGTTCCACCCAATAATGTACCTATTGTCTTGGAAAATGCTAATTGTTAAATTGATTATGATATTCAAGTTCTGACAGTCCAGTTAAACACTGCTCAATGTACCACATGACGGTGAAAAATGGCTTGTTGTTTGATGTGCTGTGATAGCAGATCCAGACTATCTCAATTATGAAAAGTTGTTTCAGTACCATACTTATTTTTCTAGGTGTCAATAGCTCAGACCAGAAAAGGCCAGTGTATAACTTCAATTTAGCTTATTCCTTTCAATACTGAAGTTGTACAAATTAATAGATTCTGAGTAAGAAAACTATATTTCATATTCTTATAATGGATTCTCAGATTTTGAAGGTGGCTGGAAAAGCCAGAGTAATACAAAAAAGGAATGAAGCTCTGGGGAGTGGGCATTTGCTTATGATCCTCCTCTGGTACTCTTTGGCTTTCTTGGGGGCTCACCTAAGTGGTAGAGATTTGATTTTTAATAAGATGAGATATCAGTTGTTGATTCTTTGTAGTATCTCCTGTGCAATTGGAGTTTTGTTAATGAAGTCTTTGCCTATACCTATGGCTTCAAGAGTTCTACATATTTTCTCTTCTAGCAGATTTAATGTTTCTGTTTTAATAGTTAGATCTTTGATCCATTTTGATTTGAGTTTAGTGCATGATGATAGAAATGGGTCTATCGTTGGTCTCCGGCATGTGGAAGCCCAGTTTTTCCAGCGCTGTTATTAAAGAAGCTATCCTTCTTCTTGTGAGCTTGTTCAATCCCGTTTGTCAAAGATAAAGTGATTGACTGTGTTTGAAGTTGTTTCAGCATCTTCTAATCTGTACCATTGATCCCCAGATCTGTTTTTTTTGCCAGGACCATGCTGTTTCTTCTTATTATGGTAGTTCTGCAGTACAGTTTCAAGTCAGGGATTGCATTGCCTCTGCCTTGCCTTTGATGCTGAGAATTGTTTTTTTCTATCCTAAGTATCTTCTAATTCCAAATGAATTCTAGGAATGTTTTCTCTAGTTCTGTGAGGTATGCTAATGGTATTTTCATTTGCAAAGCAAAAGAGATCACCAGTAGCATGCAAAGACAACCCACAGAGTGGGAAAATATTTTAGCCAACTGTTCTTCAGAAAAGGACTAATATCTAGAACATATAAAGAACTGAAAAAAATCAAACCCCCCATATTTAAAAATTCAATTCTAAAATGAACATCTGAGATGAATACATATTACTGAGATGAAGAAATACAAATGGTAAATAAATATAAGAAAAAATGTTCAACATCACTGATCATTTAAGAGATGTAAATTAAAATAATGCTGAGACTATACAAACAATGACTATTTCCAAGAAACCAACCAGTAACAAATGTTGGCAAGGTTGTGAGTCAAAAGGAACCCTTCTACAACTGTTGGTGGAAGTGAAGACTGGTGCAACTACTGTGGAAATGTGTATGGAGATTCCTAAAAAAACCAGGATTATAGGTTCCATTTGACCCAGGTATTCTCCTCTGAATATATTCCGATAAGAATTAAAAGAATTATGGGCTGGGGATTTAGCTCAGTGGCACAAGCACCTACTTGGCAAGTGTGAGGTTGTGAGTTCAATTACCAGTATCCCCCCAAAAAACCAAAGAATTAAAAGCCTTATATCACAGTGAAATATGTGTATCAATGCTTATAGTAGCATGGCTTGTAATAGATAAATCTTGGAAACAACTCAAGTGCCCATCAGCTGAAGAATGGATAAAAGATGTGGTTTTCTTTATTTGATGGAGTACTATTCAACCATGAAGAAGGATAAATTTGAGGCATTTTTAGGTGAATCAAAGCACCTTGAGACTATACTCTTAAGTGAAATAAATTAAACACATCTGTATATGTCTCCTTGGTGTGAGAAAATGTAATATTGTACAATAGATCTTTGTGAAATAAGAAGAAATTGTTTAAGAGGAGACGGGAACTAGGAAGAGGGAAGGAGAAAAAGAAAGAAAAAAACAATAAAAGAAAAATAAAGTAGAAACAAATCTTTGTAAATAAGGAGAGGAAGAGGGCTTGGTGAGAGGAGAGAGAATTGGGAAAAAGAGAAATCAAGATATATCATATTCAGGTACATGTGAAGAATATGATTTACATCTAAACTGCATGAATAAACTTAATTTTTTTTAAAAAAAAGAAGCAGGGATTTGGATGAAACAAAAAAGTTTCTCTTCCTCCTTTTGTGAATATGAAATACTATATCAATTCTTGTGGTTAGTCTTCAAGTTCATGGGAAAAACTCACCAATGACCTACAGATAGTCTTTCATTGCATAGTACCAAGACCCTTTGATGTGGCAAGAACTAGTCTCATATCAAAAACATAGAGATTAATTAATTACTTAATTAAGACATCATGTGCTCCTAAAATTTATAATCTTAATACCGGGAGACTAAGGATAAAATCACTAAAGCAAAGTTACTGTAAGTGGCATTATATTACTAAATATAATGAGAAGTTTCAGATTTGAAATGTAATCAAAGAAAATATTATTAAAAACAGAAATTGTATTAATATTAAATATAGTGAATGTGATAACTATATTGTAGTTATTTAAAATATTTTTGCTCTTAGGAGACATAGAGCAGTTATTAAGGTTATGATATCTGCAACTTACCAGAAAATAATTAAACACTGAGTGTGGTGTGTGTGTGTGTCTCTGTGTGGGGGGGAGAGACAGAGAGAGACAGAGACAGAGGGATAGAAAGAAAGAAAGAAAATAAGAGAGAGAAAATGTGGGAAAAGAAAACTCTGTAGGCAGATGAAAATTAAATAAGACTCTACTGAGCACCCAATGGGTCACTGAAGAAATTAAAGAAGAAATTATGGAGTACCTACAATTAAATGATAATGCTGATACAACATACCAGAACTTATGGGATGCAATGAAAGCAGTCCTAAGAGGGAAATTAATAGCAGTGAACTCTCACATCAGAAAAACAGAATGAGTTCAAATAAACAATCTAATGTTGAACTTCACATACAGAAAAAGACAGACACTCAAGACCAAAGCTGGTACAAGGTAGGAAATTATAAAGATCATAGTAGAAATTAATGCAATTGAGACTAAGAAAACACTATAAAAATGAATCAAAGCATTGGTTCTTTGAAAGATTAAATAAAATTGATAAGCCCTTAACCAACCTTATCAAAAAAAGGAAAGGAAAGATTCAAATTCAAGAAATTAGAAATGAAAAGGGGGAAATCACAATGGATCCTGCAGAAATCCAGCATATCATCTATAACTACTTCAAGAACCTCTACTTTAATAAGATGGAAAGCCCAAAGAAATTAACGGATTCCTAGATGTGTATGAATTACCAAAATTGAATCAAGAAGATATAGAAATTCTTAATACCCAAATATCAATGAAATAAAAAATGTAATTAAACATATACCAACAAAGAAAAGCCTAGATTCACTACTGAATTCTACAAAAAACTTTAGAGAAGATCTAATGTCATTACTTGTCAAAATTTTTAATGAAATTGAAAGGGAAGCAATACTCCTAAATCCATTCCAGGGAACAAGTATTATTCTGTGTTTTAATTACTTTTATCTCATTGCTGAGACAAAATACCTGACCTATAAAGTTAAAGTAGGAAAGGTTTATTTAGCTCACAGTTTGTGGAGGTTTCAGTCTATAATCAGCTGAGTCCAAACCAGGGTGGCATGGAGACAGCAAAACAACAAGAGCAAAGGAGAGAGAGAAAGCCTGTTTTTCTCCCATATATTGTATGCAGGCTCTCTGCCCTGTGGCAGGTGTAGCACTCACACCATCTCTGTCCTCTCACACAGGCTCAAGATGATTACAAGCTAGGACTCTGGCTCCCTGCTGAGTGACTTGTTAAACTTCTTAAAATTCTCAAATTGACACAATCAATCAACCATTACAACATTCTGGAGCATAAACAGTCACCCTAGGACGTGTCTTCTACACCCCAGGATGTAGAACCCATGAGTCACTTACTTAATCTAAACTTCTCAGGTTGACACAATGTATCAGCCATTACACCCTGATACCAAAACCAAAGAAGGATCCTAACAAAAAGGAGAACTACAGACCATTCTCTCTAATGAACATCACTGTAAAAATCCTCAATAAGATATTGGCAAACAGAATTCAGCAAAGAAGGTTATACATTATTATCAAGTAGGATTCATCCTAGAGATGCAGGGAATGGTTCAACATGTGTAATCATTAAATGTAATATACCAGATTACATTAAATGTAATACAGAGCCAAGGAAAAATGCCATATGATCACTTCTATCTATGCAGAAAGAGCATTTGACAAGGTCCAACACCAATTCATTATACAAGAACCCTACAAAAAAACTGGAATAGATGGTTTTCATCTCAATGTGATAAAAGCCATCAATGACAATCCAACAGCTAGCATCTTCCTGAATGGACAAAAACTGAAAATTTCACTCTAACCTCAAGAACAAGACAAAAATTTCTATTATCACCACTCGTATTCAATATAATGTTGGAAACATTAACCAGAGCAATTAGATAAGAGAACAAAATAAAAAGAATAAAGATAGCAACAGAAGAAGTTGAATTATCATTATTTGCAAATGACATTATACTCTACATAGAAGATCCCACAAACTCCACCAAAAGATTTCCAGGCTTAATAACCAAATTTAGTCACATAGCTGGATGCAAAGTCAACACTGAAAAATCAATAAGGTTTTTGTACACAAATAACAAACTCACTAAAGGAGAAATTAGGGAAACCGTGTCTCTCATAAAAGCACCAAAATAAATGAAATACTCAGGAATCAATCAAATAAAGAAAGCAAAGATTTCCAAATTGAAAATTACTGGGGAAAAGAGATTGAAGAGGATATCAGAAAATGGAAAGCTATCCCTTGCTCTTAGATAGCAATAACCAACATAGTGAAACTGGCCATAGTTCTGAAGTTATTATACAGATTTAATGCAATCCCAATCAAAGTACCACTCACATATCTCAGAAAACTAGAGAAAACAGTCCTGAAATTCATTTGGAACCAGAAGAGACCTAGAATACAAAATAAAAATTCTTTGTAACAAAAGCAAGGCAGGGGCATCACAATCCCTGTCTTGAAATTATACTATGGAGCTACTGTGACAAAAACAAAACCAAAAATAAAAGCAAAAACTAAAACAAAACAAAACAGCATGACACTGGCAACAAAAACAAAATAAAACAACAACAAAAAACCAAAAAACAGATCTTATTTGGTTTTGAATGTCCTGTAATACTTTCATTCTCTTGAATGGTTTTATACTATTTTGTTATGTTTGATACTATTGTGTGTATGCTCAACTATTTCAAAGAAAAGAGACATTACGGTAGCTACTGTTGATGTCTGGTTGTCTTGTGAAGTGCTGTGTTGCTTGCATTGTTTTGTTCTGATTTGCTTTGTTCTGTTCTCTTTTGTTGTATTCTCTTAAAAAAAAAAAAAAAACAGACCTGAGGATCAATGAAACAGAAGATACAGAAAAAAATTCAAACACACTCAACCACTTTATTTTTGACAAATGGGGCAAACAAACTCACTGGAAGAAAGATAGCCTCTTAAATAGTACTGCTGGCAAAAATGGCTTTCCACACGCCAAAGACTAAAACTAGATCTGTGACTACCAGTTTGCACTAAACTTAAATTGAAAAGAATCAAATATTTATATATTAAAACAGAAACACTAAGTCTACTGGAAGAGAGAATAGGTAGAGCTCTTGAAGACGTAAGTATAGGCAAAACTTCATAAAGGAAACCCTGATCACACAGAAAATACTACAAAGAATCAACAGTTGGGATCTCATCTTATTAAAAAGTTTTTGCACAGTAAAAAAAAAATTACCAACAGAATGAAGAGAAACCCACAGAGTGGGAAAAATATCTTAGTCAGTTGTTCTTCACACAAAGGACAAATATTTGTTATTGGTTGATTTCTTAGAAATAGCCATTTTTCTGGAGGGAGATGGAATCTCAGTGTTGCTTTAATTTGCATCTCTTGAATGACCAATGATGCGGAACACTTTTCATGTATTTATCTGCCATTTGTACTTCTTCTGAGAAGTATCAATTCATTCCGGATGCCCATTTTAGGACGGGGCCTTTCAGTTTGGCTGGGAGTGATCTGATTTTTTTCAGTTTTTCACATGTTCTAGATATTTGTCCTTTCGAATTTAGGAGCATGTACAAGTGGTGATTAAAAAACAGGCAAATGTATAAATTGTAAAAATGTATTAGAGTAAAAGACACATTGTCATTAAACCCTCTTGACCCCAGTTTTGAACACAGTTACACTATTGTTCTTGCCACTTTCTGAAGCAGTTCTGGAAGTTTTGTCGTTACCAGGTATGATTAAAAAAAAATACAGTGAGGCCATTGACTGTCACACACACATCACACTGTGTCCTCATGACCTTATTCACTGAATCAGCCTGCATGCAACTTCTGACTGTTCCCCAAGCTCAAACGGACTTTGAAAAACAAGTGTTTAGAATGGATTTTGGACTCTGAGATCATCCAGAAAGGTGGGACAAAGAACAAATGAAAGAGAATTTAGAATGGTTTTTAAAAGTGGCAAAAATAATGGAATAAGTATGTTTAACATGAAGGGGGGTATTTCTTGGAAGGGATTAGTGCAATGTGCCTTTCACTGTGTTAATGTTTTTATTTATATACACACTCTGTTCTTAAAATTGTACCTAAGTATTTTACAAGATATTCAAAAGGACCATCATAAATCTTTTCTTTCAAACGTCGTAAGAAAGAAAAGGGACAGTCACTTAGACAAAGATATTTTTGGTCAAAGAAAACTGTGAACACTAAAATACCTTTAGAAAAAAATCTCTTTTAAAAAGTTCTTTATTATTTGAAAAAAAAAGAAGATGACATTGGAGGAGAGAGGTGAAACTTCAAGCTGCAAGTAATGGTAATCTGCATTCTGCAATTTTGGGGAAACCAGTGCTGCATTTTATTCCTTTGATGTTTGCTGCTTTTCACTGTGAAGATTCAATCTTCAAAGCAGAATCTGCCAGGTTGTGTTCAGTTAATCTAGCCTTCTGGAAAACTGTCTTCCTTTGAATAATAGCAACAAATCTGCGAGCTCATTCTTGCTATCTATGCTCATTCACTTCAACCAAGTAGCAACTGAGATCTTAAAGAAGCCACGCAAAAGTGCGTTTCACAAATAACTTCGATTTGGCATTCTGGGCAATGTTACTTCTAGGTTTTGAAAAAATTTCTATTACGTTTATTCTGAATGTTAATGTAAAGATTTGAATTTTTTTCCAGAGAAGAAATTAAAAGGCAAAAATTTTCTAGAATCTAAGTTAAGTGGCAACCTGAAGAATTTCTAAGAAGTAATATTATCATGTATGTGCCACAGGAGGCATAGTTGTGCACCATTCCTAAGACCTTGAACAGATTAGTAATGATTATGCCGTTAACTATTTGTAATTAATGTGTTCCTCTTGATATTTTCTTGTGACATATATAGGTCATAGCACAGGAAATAGCCCTTGGAAATATATAACAAATCATTTATTATTCGTTTAATCTACTTCCTAATTATTTTAGGGATAGAAGTGCTCCTCCTTAGCTGTGAGACATGCTAGGATCTCATTAGAGAGGTAGGAGATGATATAGACAGATCCAGGAAAAGAGATCTACCTTGCTAGTCTCCCAGAGGGGCAGGCTGATCCCAGGGAGTAGTGGCCTCCATGGATACAACAGTGCCTTAGGGTGCTGTCTCCAGAGGTCTAGTGGATTCACTAGGACAGCGAAACAGAAAGTGACTAGGCAGGGATAAGGGGGATGGTATCATCTTAATTTTAGGGAACTAAAGGAAATTCCATCTGCTGATAAAGGCCCCAGCAGGCAGCTTGAGAGTAGCAGGAATGTAATTGTCCCCTGAGGCTGGGCCTTCGGGAAATGCTTCATGGGTTCACGGCCCCACCATCTTTCAGGGGAGAACTGCATGCCTGTGAAGAAGTGGTAGGTTCTTACAGAAATGCAAGGAAAAGTCTCGTCTTTGGAATAGAGAGTGTGACTTTGGCCTGTTCTAAGCTTATGTGAACACTGGGTTAAAGATCATCGGTGTGGGGAAGAAAACTAAACCTCCTTTCCCTGTGCTGGTAATCCAGGGATTATTTTTAGTGAGGATTCTTTAAGTTATTTGTTAGGCTGCTTTCAGATAAAGAATCGCTGGACCTGGGCCTCAGAGGCAGGTCTGATAGATTATAAGACTTTAAGGATCAATGCATTTGTCTATTTTTGTCTCAGCTCTCAGGTCCTAGCACAACACAAACACAATGTAGACACTCACATTAGGTGCTGAGTTGGTACTTGTGAGTCACACAATATGATCCCTTGTGTACAGGTAAGTAAGTAATAGTACAAATCTGTGTCAATGCTCATCTTGGCTGTGTAGTATATTTTTAGGATGTATTCAGATTAAAGATCTAGTTTCTAAAGTTATCTTTAAAAATATTTCTTTTTAAACTGGGAGTGGTGGCACATGCCTACAATCTCAGCACTCAGGAGGCTGAGGCAGGAGGATCATCATGAGTTCAAGGCCAGTTTGGGCTACATAGTAAGTTCAAAACCAGTCTGAACTATATAGCAAGACCTTGGAAGCAAATAAAAAATAAAAATAGAAACCTAAAAAAATAAAAATATTAAAATATTTCTCTTTAGTATTTTATTGCCTATAGTCAAATAGAAACAGATATCATCTTTTAAAAAGAAGTAAACTCTGTCCTAAATTTTTATTCTTGTGGATTAGTTATCAAGAAAGCAGTGTGTAGTAAGTTTTGTTACACCAAAGAATTAACATTACTGAGACTATATATATATATATATATATATATATATAGAGAGAGAGAGAGAGAGAGAGAGAGAGAGAGAGCCAATTTTGGAGTTATAACACTGCTCTTATTATTAAAATGAGATTTTTTTCTAGTATACAAATGGTGTTTCTGAAAACTTGGCAGATGTGCTCCTTGCACTAATCAGGCAGATTCATTCTACTGTTCGTTTCCCCTGAGCCTGTGCTCCCCACGTTCCCGTGTCTGAGCCCATGCTCCCCTGGAACTCTGGTACGTATTTGCTTTTAGCAGTGAATTTTGCCACTAGTGGAAGTAACCTTCTTTCATTCTCCCACATAAAATTCACCATTCAGTGAACCAAACACATGTATTTTTTAAAATTTTTTTCTTGCATAAGACTTCTTTTGAGCCAGAGTTTTATCAGATTTATACTTCATGAAAAATTCCTTAGGAATTAAAAAGTTTATCCCACTCACATTACATATATAGAAACAAAAACTCAGAGTTGAAATAAAATTTGCCTGAGATCAAAAAGTCGCTATGGCATGAATCATGAAATCCTATTTTCCAAACCAGCCTTTTAAAAAATATCACCTACCTCTGACTTGAAAACCATTGAAAAATACATTTGACCTTTTTAATGCCACTTGATCTAATAGATTTGTTTAATTCCTATTCCATGTTTCTCCTCTTTTTGACCATTTACTGTTATCTAAATTCACAGGTCATCTATATAAGATCTAGAGAAAGGAACTTTTCAAGTTATGTTTCCATGAAATTAAATACTCAAATGACAGATTTAAAGAATGTTAGCCAAATATCCAGATGCCTTCTAAATGCCCACATGCGTAGTATTATGTAATGAAATTCTCCAGATAAAGGCATTCAGTGCTTATTCGTTACCTGAAGGGACCTGCTAGGTAGAAGTTACCTGAAGTGTTTCTCATGCTATTCTATATAAGAAATTAGACTGTCTGCCTTTGTAGAACTAATGATTTAATTAATGTTGTTATTAAATTAAATTTATTAAAACTGAGATTCCTTATTACCTCTTCTCTTATGATGCAATCACATTTACATTTATATGGGAACAGTGTTCCCAATGGTATCTTTAGATCTGTATCATCAATTACGTAATACAACTATTAAGCCTATTATTAACTTAATACCAGTAAATAGAAGATGAATAATTATCAAGCATTATCAATTTGTATTTGGGGCCACAAAGTTATTCAGTTTTATATCTTTTCTTATCTGTCATTTTTCTTTGTATATGATACTCTATTAGCATACTCAAATATTCTGAAAATTCAAATTGGCTTTATTTAAAATCGTATTTTGTGTGGCAAAATAGACAGCAATTAGCATTGTTTAGGCAACTTTTCACAACAATATTAAAACTGTCATAATTCCCATTTGAGTTAAGTTCAAGTTTGTGATTTTAAAAATGCCTCAAGGAATTATATTACCTTAGGGCTTTGTAAATTATTCTTATAAATATATATGAAGAGTTAGTTAAAAATAGTTGAACTCATACAGTCACAAACCAAACTGTAGCTTAGTTGTAGTGATTAAATCCAAGGTCTTCACGATTTTTAATTTTTCTGGAGCGGGGGACAGTATCTCATCAAGTCACTATGTTACCCAGGCTGGGCTCAAACTTGTGATCCTTCTGGGTCAGCCTCTTAGAGTGCTGGGATTATAGCTATGCACCACCATGTACAGCCAATATTTAATTCATTAGTTATCTCATATATAGTATTTTGAAATATTACAAATGTGATTAATGCAAGTATGTGTGTACATAGACACTCATTTACATGTATACACTTTTGTTTATATATTCATCACATATTTATTGAATACCTACTTGACTCCAGGCATGTTGCTAAGACAGAAAATGTAAGATGAATGAAACAAGTGTGGCATCTTCCATGTAGATCCTGTTTAGCATTAGGAGAGCTGGTGACAAACCTGCAAGCATCACTATTCAGCAAAGACAAGCTCAACTCAGAGCTTGGATCTCCTTAACTTCTTTGCTCTGGCAAGTACTGTTAATGACTCAGAATTGGCAGAGGGATTACAAATAATTTGCCATCCTTGGCTATACATTTGCACATGTATGTGGTAGATTATTGCATTGGATATTTCAACCTCAATACCCAGCCACAGTTTATAGTAAGAGTCAAAGTGAAGCTCAACGTAAATTAGCAGAATAAAAATTCTTTTTTTTTTTTAACCTGGGATTGAACTCACGACCGCACGCTTGCAAGGCAGGCTCTTACGCCACTAAGCTAAATCCCCAGCTCTAGGATAAAAATTCTTAAAGCAAGTTTACTTCTTTTATTTGCAAACTACTATCTTTCGGGTCTCTTTCCAAGGGTCAAAAATCGAGGTCAAAACTTAAAAAGTAGATCAAGGCTGTGTTTGAGGAGGACGATTTTTATGGAGAGGTGGCGGTAAGAGTTAAACCTTTAAGGAGTCACTTCCTCTCCACCTGCTTTGCCCAAGGTCATTCAAGACTGCTCTCATAGGAGACTTGGCAAGCTTGCAGTTATAGGGCCTTGGGCCTGGTTGTCACATTTTACCCGAGAAAACTGAAGTGACTGGCATAGGAAAGAACTCTGTATCTGGAAAAACAATGCATAGCTACCAATGTAACATATTGGATGCATGAGTACTGGAGCCAGAGATAATTTGCTCATTTTCAAGTTAATCTTGCTTAAGGGGTTTCTCTTCCTTGATTCCATGGAAACAGGTTGAAAGGGTCCAGAGAAAAATAACTGACGAGATTATGAACTACAGGATTAAGGGTAGACATGGTCCATGGTGCAGATTCTCAATTGAGGAAGGCTAGAAGAGAATATGTAAATGAACTCCTAAAAATGTGTGCACAGAAAAAGTCAGCTTTAAAATGTTTGCAAGGCCTAGCAACCATCACACCTGCATATGACAAAGTCACACCAGAAGTACAATACTCCTGCCACTGATACCCAGCCTCCCCATGCCCAGGCTAGTTTAAACAGAAAGAAAATATTTCCCTTTTCTAATACCTACAGACTTCAGCTGAAGGAAAGAATTCAGAGTTATCTTCAAGTAAAGACATTTAATTGTTAAAAAGGAAAGTTTACACACTATTGATATCATAGTTATTAATTGAAGAATCATAAGCCTTTGTATTATCCAGAAACAACTACAGAAGTTGTAGAAATTGTCTGCATTAATATTCAAGGGCAGAGGATGGACTACAAATATTAAAGGGACTTAATGGTTGTTATGACTTATATTTAAATGTCCCAAGCCTCATGCACTGCTAGCTAGGGCTTTGGGAAACAACTGGATCATGGGTGTGTGATACTGAGTTAGTCTGCTGATTCTGGGTGTGGTCACCTGGATTTACTGAGATGGAAGAAACACGTTGGGTGTGATTGGCATCAGCCAATATGCTTGTAGCCTGGATTGAATAAAGAAGAGGAAAGAAGATGGCAGCTTCTGCTTCCTGTCTGCCAGGCCATGAACTGTTTATCTTTTAGAATACTCCTCCTTCACGCTGCCCAGCCTTGGAACCAGCCAACCGTGGACTAAAACCTCTACACACTGTGAGCTGAAATAAACCTTTCTTCCTTTAACTTGTGGGTGTTGGGTATTTTGTACCAGCATTGAGAAAGTATCAAGGACAATGATATACTGGAAAACAAAAATCCAGCTGCTTATATCATTCATTCATTCATTCATTCATTCATTCCAGTACATATTTATTGAATATCAGCTATTCCACAGACAATGTCCCAGATACTGGATATGTGCTTATGAAAACAAACAAACAAAAAAAAAATTTTTTTTCAAACATCTCTTGATTCAGTGTTACATTAGGATATGTATATTCAATGTGCTGAAAGTTTGTGTGCATGTAGACAGCTAGCTGATAGGTGGTAGATGATTTTGAGTGGCCTGGACAGATGATCCACTTTTCAATCACTTCTTTTAAGTTCCCGTGCATCATAAACTAGTTCACTAGGGGAAATGTTGTGATTCTGGTCCCTTCTGTTAAATACATTATTTATGAGTTTGTGCTCTTATTTATGTCCTGTGATAGTCTTTATTTAAACTGTCAGACTCTTCTATCATGCTTACTAAATAAATTACAGAACTTGTGTTTATCTGCAGAGTTCAACTCTAAAATGCTGATTATCTTCAATTGTGTATAATTCAACTTACAGTTTTCCTAATTTGCTTTTGAATATTGTGTTTTGTGATGCTACAATGTTCTGCTCAACATTGTTTCAGTGTTTATATAACATAAAATGAGCTGTTTTCCTTGAGATTTCATATGCAAGACCACTGTGATAAAATTTGGACTGCGGTGATGATCTTTTTGTTGGTTCCCCAGCGTGGATGAATTACCAGGATATATATTATATGTATTACAACAGGTTCTGGGTAGGCAATTTACTATGATAGTTGCTTTACCCTGCCCATTTTTTTTCTTAATATATTCATACACAGCCTGCCTTGTGGTCCTCTTAGTATGGAATAGAAAAAATAATTTTGACTTATGATAGGAAGAGAAAAATGCTCACACTGAGTGCTGTGTAACAGTAACTAGTGTGTCTCTGTCTGTCTGAAATATTTGTATCTGACTTTTTAATCTTCATTAAACTCAGGCATGTCAAACTCAGGCAATCCAGACTTTAAAGCTGAAACACTTTGATTACTTAGCAGAAGAGTGAAGGTATCTTTCAAATAAACATTAAAATAATTATTAATCACTTAAAATAAATTTATGAAACATGAAATTTTAAATTCTACAGTTAGATGTTTACTTATTTTAAAGCTCCTTTTAAAAGTGCCTGTTGTCGAACCAAGCAAGCTCAGTGCAAGGAACAGGGCTCAAACCCCATTCTGAAAAAAAAACAGTACTGACTCTGTAGAGTTTATCATATTGTTAAAAAAAAAAAAAAAGAAACGCATACATTGGTACTTTACACTTTTATAATTAATAGTAAGTTTATAATTTTCATAAGATGTGAAAGTTATGGTAAAAATATATGCATATTACTACCTGTATCTTTGTAGTTTTTAATCTTCACCTAATTTCTCTTAATGATAGAGTGAGCACTTTAACGGTAAATGAGAGATTACAAGGAAAGTCTATATATAAGCATAATAGTAGGAAATCAGAAGGATTTTAAGTGCTAATGTATTTGTGAATTGTGAAGTGTGGATGTTAATTCTTAAGAAATGTGTGGCAATGCACAACATATATTAAAATGATTAAAATTGTCTGCATAATCCAACAGTAAATGTTGTAAGGACATTAAATTGAAAATTCAAGAATTATTATCTCCTTGAATCTTTTTAATTTCTCAAATGCTTCTAACATATTATTTACTACTTTTTAGTTCTGAAAACATGAGTATTTGTACGTTATAAAATCTATGCAGCGAGACATAAATTAGTACAATAATAAATCTTTTCTTCTAACATCTGTCTTGTTTTCCAACCTAACTTCATGGTTTATCAGTTATTTATAAGTAAATCTCAGGACATATTGTAATAGTACAAGACCTGATTTCAAAATATTCATACAAAATTTCCTTTGCTCACCACTTGGAGCTAGAATTCTGAGAATCATAAACATCAAAAACATACTTGAAGAAAAGAGAACATGACTGGCTGCTACGACACGTTATTTATGTAGTGAAAAAGACCCACATATTCAAAGCTGGCACATTCAGAAAAATGGAAACCTATTTGTTAGGGGGATCAGGCCATTTAAGAATGTAAAAGAGGGGCTGGGGATTTAGCCAAGTGGCATAAGTGCCTGCCTTGCTAGCACGCAGTCATGAGTTCTATCCCTGGTACCAAACAAACAAACAAACAGACAACCCCAACAACAACAAAAGAATGTAAAAGATTCACACAGTTTGGCTTTACCTAAACCTCAATGTTTTATAACATACAATAATACATGTTATCAGTTTAATGAAAAACTTTAAGAGATTTCTGGATAGAATGAGGCTATAGTGATTGAAACTAACACCCCCCACAAACTTTTGGAGGCTAAGATTTTTCTCTTCACAGAACACAAGCAAACTGGAAAGTTGCTGTTGTGTATGTGAGTGAGTATTTCAATTTAAATAACTTTAAAACAGCTGTGGCCACTCTCTTGCATATGGACATATCTCTGTTTCTTTCACCTTTTATTTTCCACCCATGTTTCCCACTATTGAAAATCAGATAGAATCTGATAAGACAATCTGAAAGAGAATGGGAAATAAATTTATCTGTGTTTGTGTGTGGTGGGCACATACAAAGAAGGAAGTGAAATACAGCACAGGAATCAAGAAGAGAATAGGAGCCCAATCTACATGACAAGACAGTGGAGTTATGCTTTCTTTACACAGTCTACTTAAGGGCTATTCTAACATTCTACTCCCCCCCCATTTTTAGTTTTACAAGTCTCTGTTTGCAGTGCATAATAATTACATTCATCCTAAGGACTTGATACATGTATACAACACATCTTAATTCTTTTTTCATCTGCTTCCTCTCCCATCTCTCCCCTCTCCATCTCTTAGTCCCTTCCTTTCTGTGAAAAATCCATCTTGTGTACTAGATCAGATAAAGAAATTTAGTAGCATTATTTTATATCTGATTGTAATTTGGTTTTCTGAACCAATGATACAAATAGTTTGATACATTCTATGTACAGCTTTTTGTTATAGTTAGATTTCATTTTTATGCAGAGTTCTAAAACCACTAGCCAGTTAACTAGTGTGGAGTTCTGTCATTGTTGTTTCCCTTCTAGAGGTGGAGAAAAATACAATGTCACTTGATGCCCTTTTGTTCTGATCTTACCGTATGCTTTCTTTAGTAGATATTTCCTGAAAACTTATGTGAGCAGCTCTTTCGAGTTTTTAGATTATATTGTATCATTCAAAACCTCTTCTCCCCAACTGACCCCCAAATATCTCCTTTGAACTTCTTGTTTACAATTCCTTATTCTGCACAATATTTAGGCAAAGACTATGTAATGGAAATCTGAAATTAACTGGAGAGATAAAAGCTATAACTGTCCATCTTAGCAGGTTGGGAAGTCGGATGCTCTAGAAAAACCTGAGGCAGCATTCTGTCAGATGAAACCAAATATCTTACAAATAATACCTCACCTTTAGAAATATAACACATTCATACAGAAAAGTGTCTATGCTTTCAAGGGGGATATTTAGGTATATCTCTAATTTCAGTGTACATAGGCCAACAATTTATTGAATCTATGGACAAACACCCTTATCTGGACAAAGTTCTAATAGTAAGATTATCTGGAAATATCTTTATATTTATTTTTTAGATAAAATGTTCACTTACCATGTCTATTAATTATTTCCAATCTTTTTAAAGCCTTCTGAATATTTAAGATTTAAAATAAACTATAAATTATTTCCTGGTAAACTCAAAATTTACCTTCCTTTGAAACATCACAGATCACTTCAAAAGGGATATTCTTGTGGCCTCATTTGTAAGTGTGTGATGTAAATTCCGAAGTTTCACAAATTGACCATGATGGTTATTGCAGTGCTCACATTGCTACCCATCTCTTTGGTTAGTTTACATGCTTAATGAATCATGTTTCATTTTCTTCCAGGCTTCTATGGCAGTTTCTCTTATTTTTAAATTAAATGACTTTTGGAACAGTGTCCTCTGAGGACTCACTAATTCTCCCATTTTTAGATAGATCAGTTCAGCACTAAAGCCAAGACAGGGAAAAGTGGCTCTGGATGTGGAGGGTAAGTGTGACAGGGACGTCACAACCGTAGCATTTGAAGGACGTTTTCTGCAGCTCACTGTGTAGCTTATGGGAATCTTCCTACTTCATGTTTCTCTGCTTCATTTCATTTGTCAGTTAGAAAGGCATAATATTTTTATCCCTAGTGTCTTGTAAGTCATTTAACTTTTGATTTCTATAATAATGAACTCAGTTCATATTGAAGCAAGCCTGTGTTATTAACAAATGATACAGTCACAGTGAAAGCCTCCTATGCAGCAAGCCTGGGGACAGCCCCATCTCCTATCATTTAACTTCCCATCATTGAAAATGGATGAATCTTACTCTGTTGCCTAAAGGTCAGTATGAAATAGATTTGCTGACTCATTGTGAATTGATAAAGTCCTGAAGTTTTAATCTACCTATTTAAAATGCCTACTCTTTACTCTCTAGTGGAAATAAAACCTGGAAACATTTAGGAAAGTATAAAATCTTACTTTTTTCTGAGAGTCAGACATTTTATTCATAATATCTACCATCCACAATACACATAATATCAGACGTTCTGATTTATTAAACCATGTCAGAAAAAAAAGAGTTCAGATACCATTCACTTGGTTCTAAATGTTCTTATAGTCATAGTCTTCATGGCCAATGAACAATTCAAGAGACCAGTCTTTGCTGAGTGTGGAGCATACCTGAAATTCCAGCACTGTGGTAGACTAAGGCAGCAGGGTTGCAAGTTAGAGCCTAGCCTGGGCAATATAGCACATTAGTCAGACCCTGTCTCAAAATAATAAAAAGGGACAGGCATGTAGTACCTGTGCATATCCTTATATTAATTTCCAATACCACCCCAATGTAAAAGACTAGTCTTTTCCTGCATAAAGAATATAGTGATACATATAAACTCTTGATACACTAGACCTAACTACATACACTTTTTGAAAATTTGTGGCTATTTTGTTCTTTTCCTCTTCTCTCACCTAGTGTTGCCAATCTAACAGAATAGGCAATTCTAAAAATAAAGATGTTAAAAGCAAACAAAATTAATCCTAATTATTGCCCATAGATGAAATTTTTTAGAGTTATAGAAACTGTATTAAGAACTAAAATTAGATTTGGAATCTACTGCATTTATAATTTTTTTTAACATTTTTGCTAACCTAACTTCTTCAATGATTAATAAATATCACTATGGTTATTGCTCTTTATTCTACAATTTTGAATTTATTTTCTTCTTCCCATGTATAGCCAAACACTAAACTAAATATTTTGTAACATTATCTCATGGTGTATGTTCAATATCTCTGTCAATTGGCCATTGTTATTCATATAAGGGAATAAATTCCCAACCTGCTATGTCCACAAGTTCATGTTCTCTAAAATCAAAGAATGAATTTTAGGAACAACAGAGGTTAGAGTAGAATATATTTATTGAGAGAAAGAAAGCTTCCTTCTGAGAGAGACAGAAGGGGTCCCGAGTGGGTTGTCAAGGGCTCTGTCTTTTCCAGGAACTTTTATAGGGCAAAATTATGGGGTGAGACGGGTTTAAGCTGGGGAAAACTGGGAATTCATAAGCAAATGGGCATAAGGTGGGATATAACTGTAGTTAGCCAATAAGATTAATAGTTCAGGTTAAATTAGGTACAAATGGGGAAGTGAGTCATGTAGAAAGTGGGCATTCTTAGAAAGCAGTAACTCTTCCCCTTAGTGGGTTGGAATGTTGACTCTTGGCTTTCTCAGGGCATTAGGGAGCTATTTAGAAGATCAGTCCTTAAGATATGCATGCATTTGTTTGATCTTTTGTCTTGAGGCCTGGTCTACAGCAGAAGTGTCTGTCTCTCCCACAGTTGCAGGGTATCTGGGCTTTTGCACTGGCTTCTTTGAGGACCTAGCCCTGTCTCACTGCCTATAATACTTCTAACTAACTCAGCTGACTGCAACAATCCCCCACTCTGAAAAAGTAACCCGAACTGCGGTGAGGGGGCAATGAGTGGTGACCGATCTAGCTTCCTCAGGCTGAAGAGGGTTGTAGTGGTTGAATGGCAGTCAGAGGTACTTCTGCAGAGATCCTGTCTAGAGGCCCTCGATAGACTCCAGGTGTTTTCATCTTGGGTAGGCATACAGCCCTAAATCTCAGGAGACAAATCCAAAGAAACAGTTACATATACACAGGCCAAAGAATAAAATCAATAAGACAAGACAAGTATAGTTAACAAAGTTTATACCAAGAGGAACTAGAATTAATTTCTATAAGGATAAAGTCCAGGGAATTTTAGAATCTGACATGTTGTTAATTTGTTGTCTAATGTCTTGAATAGCTACTGAGATATTAGCCAAAGAAGGAATGTATACACAGCATTCAGTTTTTATAGTTGCACAAGTGCCCCCTGTGTTGCTGTTAGAATATCTAATGCCATCCGATTTTGAAGACCAGCCTGTAATCTGATCTATCTTCTTATATTTTATAGGGGATCCATTGGCTGTTAGGTAATTTTGTTATATGACTGCATGAGCATGTAATGTTAGGAAAGCATACTTAGAATTAATATAAATATTGACCTTTTGTCCCTTGCTGAGTTGTAAGAGTCTGGTCAGAGCTATGATCTCTGCAGGCTGAGTACTAGTTTCAGGTGCAAGTAAGGAGCTTTCAAGAGTATAGTGTAAATTTACCACTGTATACCTTTCTTTTCTTTTCTTTTCTTTTCTTTTCTTTTCTCTTTTCTTTTTTTTCTTCCATGAAGGAGCTGCCATCACAAAAGAAGGTTAAATCGGGGTCAGTAAGAGGGGGTTTAATAAGTCTTTTTTGGTTGCGTATGTATGAAGAATTACCTATTCACAGTCATGTTTATCAATCTCAATTTTTTCCTCCCATTTTGGCAAGAAGGTGGCAGGGTTTAAGGAAGAACATGTCTTTATTTGAATGGCTGGTCCTTCTAGAATTAGAGCCTGGTATTTAAGAAGTTGGCTGTGGAATAGCCATGGACTTCCCTGGGAAGAAAGGAGTCCTGCCACATTGTGAGGTGTATATCCAATGAGATCTTTGCCTAAAGTCAGCTTGGATGCCTCTGGCGGTGAGAGCTATAGCTGCCACAGCTCTGAGGCAAGCAGGCCGTCATCCCTATGCTATGTCTAATTTATGGCTCAGACACCCCACGGGCTGTTGAGCAGGCACTTGATCTTGTGTAAGCACTCCCAAAGCCATGCCTGGCCTCTCATCTACATACAAATTGAAATGGTACCCTGTGGGTAGGCTCCGGGTGAGGGCACTCAGAAGTGCTTGTTTAAGCTTCTGGAATCGGAATGTGGCTTGGGAATCAGGTTCCTAACATAAAATATCGATATCTGCCTTTTGGCTCTCTTTTATAAATTGATAGAGGGGTTGTGTAATCTCCCCATATCCTGGTATCCAAAGATGGTAAAAGCCTGTAACCCCTAGAAATCCCCTTAGCTGTTTTAGACTTTTGGGCTGTGGGAAGGAGAGAATGGCTTTAATTTTTTCCTTTCCTATCCATCAGGTCCCTTTGGATATAATGAAGCCTAAATATTTTACCTCAAGACTGCAAAGTTGTGCCTTAGATTTAGAAACCTTATAACCTCTGTCTGCTAGAAAGTTTAGCAGAGCACAAGTACCTTGGCTACAGAACTCTTCTGAGGGGGCACATAAGAGTATGTCATTTACACATTGCAAGATTGTGACCTGGGAAAACTCAAAACATGCCAAGTCATGGGAAAGCACTTGTCTAAAAAGATGTGGACTATCTCTGAGCCCCTGGGGGAGCACAGTCCATGTCAAGTGAGATGCTTGGTCCTGTGGATTTTCAAAAGCAAAAAGAAAACTGAGAATCTGTATGTAAAGGAATACAAAAGAAGGCATTTTTTAAATCTAACATGGAAAACCAACTGGCATCTTCTGGGATCTGAGAAAGGAGAGTATATGGGTTGGATACCACTGGGTGAATGGGCACTACTGCCTGATTTATCAATCTAAGGTTCTGTATCAACCTCCATTTCTCATTGGGTTTTTGAATTCCCAAGATTGACATAGTGCATGGACTATTATAGGGCTCAAGTAAAACTTGTGCCCTTAGATTATCAATTATAGGTATTAATCCTCTCTTAACTTTGGGTCTTAAAGGATATTGTCTTTGTTGAGGAAAAATAGTAGGGTATCTGAGATGTATCTGTACTGGAGCAGCTCTTATTGCCCTATCTATTTTCCTTTAGTTGCCCATACTTCAGGATTTATTTTTGTCTCCATGAGGGGAAGGCAGCATACCTGACCTGGGTGCATATATATCACAGTATTTAAACATGATAAAATATCTCTTCCTAAGAGGGGAACTGGACTTTCAGGCATAATCAAAAATGAATGGGTAAAAAGCAAACCATCCCAGTTACAGCCTAAGGGTTGTGAAAAGTACTAAATGACCTCCTCACCAGTGACTCATTTCACTGAGGTGTGGTGACTAGAAGGAAGGCGACGATTGCAAAGAAGGTCCGAGAGGTTTACATCAGTATCCAGCAATAGGCTGGTTTCTTTTCTCTCTATAGTCATGATTACCCGGGGCTCCTCTGTGGAGACGACAATCCAGCCAGAGGGAGAGTGCTGCAAGTGTCCTGGGGCCCTTTAGTCTTGTTGCACCAACTGATAGGGTGGGTCTGCACCCTGGGGCTTGACCTCAGAGGGCAGTCCAACCTCCATTGGTCACCTTTGCAGTGGGGGTATGGCTCAGGGGGATTCTGAGTACAGTCTCTCTTAATGTAACCTGGCTTGTGGCAGTGATAGCAGATAATTGTCGTTGAGCACTTCTTAGAGCCCTGAGAATCAGGCGTAGGGTCTGTTTTTCTTAATGCTGCAACTAAGGCAGCTGTTTTTTTTTTTTGTTGTTGTTGTTTTTTTTTTTTGGTTTCTTTGTTTTCTCTCCTTGGTTTTCTTCTCATTGCAGTTATAAAATACTGAGGAGGCAACTTTTACTAAAGAATCAAGCGAACTATCTGCAGTAAAGGCTTTTTTCTAATGTTTGGTGTTGACTGAGTAATAAACATGTCTTTAAGGATGATTTGTCCCTCTATCGAATGAGGATCTATAGACATACATTTTATTACTGCTTCTGGGAAATGATCTAAGAAGTTAGAGGGGTTTTCACCCTTTTCCTGAGAAATAGTTGACAATTTAAAATAATTAGAAGGCTTGGGTTTTGTCCTTAGACATTCAAGAATACACACTTGAAAAGGTCTCCTGTTCCAATCTCCCATATTGTTGGCAGGCCACTTGGGGTCTTGGGTAGGAACTGCTTGTGCCCCAGTGGGAACTGGTGGTTCCTCTGGGTGCCTATCTTCTGGCCTTCTAAAAGTAACAATATGATATTCAGCTCCAAAGGCAATAGCAGTGTAATGTTGCCTCTCTCTCACTAGAAGTCAATGTTTGATTTAAGAGTAATGTTACATCTTTCCAGCCTAGCTCATAGGTCTGAGTAAATCCTTTAAAGACATCAATGTACTTACCAGGGTCATCTGAAAATTTTCCTAGTTCTAGCTTAGTCCACTTTAAGTCACTGAGAGAAAGATACCTATGAATGGGAACGATCTCATAAGGATTATAATTATACCTGGAGCATAAATAAGAATTATCTTTTAATGCAAAGAAATTTTAACATAGTGCAGTTCTAACCATTTTTCCTCTTTCTTACAGTATGATTTTAGTTGTAAAAGAACATCATAATTAATACTTCCTTCCGTATTACACTTTGGCTCTAGGA
>PVJX010027123.1:0-25169 GCA_004027295.1 Dolichotis patagonum | reverse complement strand
ATTCCATAAATACCATCCAAACAAGTACAAGTATATGCTTAAGAATTAATACCAGTGACAGCATCTATTTGTATGAAGATATTTTAAAAGATAAAGTCCTTAAAATTTCCTTTCTTAATATTTTCATAACCTATGTAACTTTTTTAGATATTTTTGTTAACAAGAAATAGTATCTTGGAGATTCAATTAAACAAATCATCATGCCTCCCATTCTAATTTAATAGACATATACTATGAAAACACATGCCCAGTCATTATTGTTATATAGTTATATAAAGAAAATTTAAGTAAAATATAGCAAAAACTGTGCATTTTATTTCTTGCTGTATAAAACGTAATATTCTAATTTTGTCCATTGATCCACATAGCCTAAAATGTTTACTAACTAATCACAGAAAAAAAAATTACTGTTTCTTGGTACAGGAGTCTTAGGAGCTAATGAAAATTCATCTATGTAGTTATTGTGACATTAACATTGTATTATTATTAGATAGTAGGATCTTGGAGGAAATATTTAAGTCTCAGGAGTAGAAACGAAAACACTAAAACTCCCATACATTTCGAGCTGGAGCTCAGATGCTCCTGAATTTAATTAGAGTTGCAGAAGTCTCTGGAGAAAAGCTCTTGGCTGGACTGCTACCTTCAGTAGTTAAGAATATGGGCTCACCCGGAGGCAGTGTGGCCCCTTTCCGGTGCTTAATTCTAAGGCAGCTGTGAAGTTATATGAGCTTTCTTTTAGGTATTTTATTTATTGCTTTTATTATGAATCTTTCCTTCCACTGTCACTTGAGAAAATAAAAATAATCTCATACTTAGTTTCCAGCGTCTGGATGCTTCAATTTGATTGTGAGAGCAGAGAAAAATGTAAGTCATCAAAATTTCATTAAGAGTCTGGGGGTCCAGGTTAGTGGTGGAATTCTTAGTTTGTAAGAAGTCCTGAGGATGTGACGAAGAAAGAAAGAAAGAAGAAAGAAAGAAGAAAGAAAGAAAGAGAAAGAAAGAAAGAAAGAAAGAAAGAAAGAAAGAAAGAAAGAAAAGAAAGAAAAGAAAAGAAAAGAAAAGAAAAAAGAAAAGAAAAGAAAAGAAAAGAAAAAAGAAAAGAAAAGACAAAGAAAAAATTTCATGAAATAATAGTTAATGATTTTATGATGCCTTTCTTATTGGAACAGTATATATTTTTGTGGACCCCATCAAAAACAATTTCAGTTTAAAAAGCACAATTCAGGTGTTCTGTTTTTTTTTTTTTCTTTTTTTCAGGACTATTGGTACAAATATTGCAGGAGGACCCCAGCGCATCAGACAGCAGCCCACAGGCCACACCAATGCTTTGTCCTCACACAGGCAAGCAAGAGCTCTCCTTCCAGAACCGTGTGGGAGCACGAGTGCCTTTGGAGCCTAAGATCGAGTTCAGACTAAAATTGCAAGTAGAGGTGCGGCCAGAGCTGCAGTTCAGGTTAGCTTTGGCCTTAGACTTTGACAAGCAGAACCTGAGGCCCTTGGAAACCTGACCATGGGCACAGTTTCCTAGCTTGGGCTGAGCACTGTGATCTTAGGACAGATGCTCTAGGGGATCCTGGGCTGCACCTTCTTGTGCCTTATGAGGCCCTGATAGTTGAGCACAGGCATTCCGTACCTTGGTGTTCTTGGTGTGTTTCTATTTCAGACATTTGTTGTGCTTATCAGCAGAGCTTATATTTCTCATTTTTCTCCTTTAGGAGACTCTCATGTGACTGGGATCTCTTGTGACATTTGTGTTTCACTTTGTGGTCTGGTTTTCGTGTAGTCATTAGACTTGGCTATCGCTGTGGTTTATATCTAGATGTTCTCTGGAAGCTCCATCCACTCACACACTTTAGGAAGATGAATTGCTCATGGAGGAGTAGATGGGTTCCCTGGTGAGTTTATAGCTAAGTGCGATGTTGGGGGGTGAAGCCTCAAAAGCTGGGTCGCTAGGGTAGAGTTGGAAGGGTTTATCCCTGTGGCTTCGTTGTTGATTGTTGTCTGCTTCTCCTGCCATGCCATGAAGGGTTTATTCACTGCCATTTTCCCCCATCATCTTGCCCTGCCTTTTGGCCCACAGACTATTGTCTGAGACATGTAAGCCAACATACATATTTTCTCTTTAACTGTGGTATCAGGTTTTGTGACACACCAAGGAGAAAATAACCAAGACAGCTATATTTGCACCATAACTTACATGATTCTTGTATTTTAAAACTATTTTTCACACCTCTGGGTTTGTGGCAACAAAACGGTATAATTCTATGAGTTATTTTTTCATTGTAAAAGCTTTTATAGACATGGTAGCAGGACTAAGCTTTGACAAGTGATAGCAGAGGTTCTGTTCTTACACTATCTATAGTCTTGTAAGGATGCTGAAAATACCATGAAGCTCTTTAACATGGCAAGTCTTTAGAAACTATATTGTCAAGGAGAAAAGATCTTAAATTGGATTATGTGACCATATCCAAGAAATGTGCTGTATTTCCATTAAGAAAAAATAAAATTTTCCATTCTGTAATCAAACACTAACACAAACTTAGAAAAATGATGCTATTTCCTGAGCTTCATCATACAATTGCACAGATTTTGTGCTGTGTAAGATAATGTGCCTACAATTATAACCCTGTTATTTATTTTTAGTAGCTCTTATCTGCACTCTAAATAATCATTCAGTTTTTGTTTTTGTTTGTTTTGTTCTTGCTGATCAGTATAGGTTTCTATTATAAAATTAAGTAAAGAATATATGTTAATAAAATGAAACTTTCAATGATTATACTTGTCCCAGATCTATGAACCAATGTTTATCTTTGAGAATAAAATTTTGCTCTTCTTGGTATTAAAAACACATATTTCTCATATATATTTGCATTATTTTCCACTTCTTAACACAAAACAAAAATTAAAAGACATTTAACTATTCATTTAGAAGAGTATATCAAAACAAGTATCTTGTACTTGAGGTTTATAGTTAGTTTGATAAAATTGATTATTTCATTAGTTTTCTATATGGATGAATTACAAACACCAAAGGAATGTATCAGCAAAAAGAATGAAAATTGTATGAGATTTAAGAATAGAGAATAAGACCATAGTGATATTTATAAATATCTATTCCAGGTTTACAAATAACTGTAAGTAGATACATAACAGTAATGAACAAAATAGCCTTAAAAGCTGTGACCTGGGAGATTCATGTGACAACTTGTATCTTCTGGCTTGATTACCTGCTATCTAAGATGGTTTACTGTTAAATTCAGTTCTAGTATTTTTATTTGAGATTAAAATTTCTTAAAATATCTTAATAATCAAGGCTTTAAATTTTTAGAGCAGATGTTTATATTCATGCTTCACTGCCTTGTGAATAATATCACGAATACAATTACCTTTCAGAATGCCAGTACAGTAATATAAACATGTGATAAGGATAACCTGGATTTCAATTGTTGTCAGATCTACAAGTGATATATATATATATATATATATATATTCCCCCCCCCAGGACACCTGTGCCTTGTCATTCTCATCAAATTGATTGCATTAATAGCAGCTAGGTTTTTTTTTTTTTTTTTGTAATAGTAATCGAACTCAAGACCACGCACTCGCCAGGCAGGTGCTATGCCACCGACCTATATCCCTGACAGCAGTAGCTGATTTTAAACCATTGACTTCTGCGGAAACTTCCAGTTAGCTTATTCTTTTTTATACTGTGTGAATGTGGTGACATTAAGTCAGGAGGTGATTCTTGTGATGGCTGATGAAACATAAGAAATAAAATTATTTCACTGTCCTAATCACAAAGGACAATGTTGTATGGCTTTTAATAGAACAATTTATACTGTCATTTAAAACCCAGATATTTGTTTTTCTTTGTCATTTATACTGTGAATCATGTGTAAAATGATGCTATTATTGATAGGTTTATTTTATAAGAAATATCATAAATCAAAAATTCTGTATCAGATCATTTACTGCAATAATTCTCCTAATATGTTCAAGTCTGGGAAACAATCCCAACAATAAAATATCTTAAACTTATAGTAAGTATGATACAAAGGTGATTAAAACATACAATGAATGTTTAAATTATAAAACATGATAACAATAAAAACACCTTACCATTAATTGTCCTCAAACTATTCCCCCTTACTTCAAATGCCTGTAACTGTCGTTCTTGCCTGATGCACTTCTGCAATTCCTCTTTGTGAATGGCTAACTCAGTGCCCTGTAAAAATTCAAAATTTTACTTTTCATGATCATTTGGATTTTGTAGGAGACTCAGAAGTTGCGTTGTGCTGGACTGAGTGACCAGTGGGTGAGGTCCCACTCTAGTGTTTTTATGAGCCCACATTTCCATGGAATGTCACTCAGCAGCAGCATTTATCATTTTTTTAAACTTTTAATCAGCTTTATTGAAATATAATTCACATTTAAGACACACTCATTTGAAATGAAAATGTGTGTCCTTATGTGAGTACTATTGCATTAAAGATACAGGTATTTCCATCACAGCAAAAAGTTATCTTTGAACCTTTGACGTCCACCATGCTATAACTCCAGGCTCAGGCTAAGCTTTGTGTTACTACAGATTAGTTTTCTTCTGCCCAAGAAATGTATATAAAGAGAATCACAGAGTGTATACTGTAATGTGTCCAGATTTTTAGACAAAAGCTTTTTCAGGTTTATTCAGCTTGTTGCCCATAATATTCCTTAGAATTGTTGAATATTCAGGTGTATACATGTGTGTGTATCCATTTATCTCTGTATGTATATGCATGGATCTCTTTCCTCTGTGTATTTACATACATTTACCTATGTGCATATGTATATATTTTGTATGTATATATATGATGGTTTCTAACAACCTGAGGAAGTTGTGATGTTAAAATATCTGTCAAACAAATGCCTCTCATTCAAAAACCTTTAATTCTAATCCATTATAATTGAGAATCCAAAAAAATGCTACTTACTCGGGTTCTGGGTGTGTTTCTGAACACCACCAGACAGGTCAAGCAGTATCTCTTCATTAAAACTGGCTATGGAAGACTTCCGGTTTTGCCTCTCTCTAACACTTCAAAGTGCTCTGTCATTTCTCAAAGCTTCCAGGCGGCTGGGAGGAGAAGGATCACACTATAGCACCTGAAATTTCCACAGAGCTCACTGTTCCAAGATTAAACCAGTTTTTATTGAAGAAAATTTGTTGCTGCGTTTGGTTAACATTTAGACTTATGAAAAATCTGTTCTGATATTTTCCCAGTTTTCCCCACTGTTTTCATAAAGGATTAAACTTTAGTGAGTCTTTACTCTTTCATTTTATTTCATAGCTGCTTGCTTAAGAGTCTAAATTTTTTTAGTCACAAAAGTTAGCATACACAACCATATTCATAGTTTAGTTTAAGAAAAATTCAGTCACGTGTATTTGCTCTTTAGGATATATAATCTTATCTATGCCACATGTACACATTCTACTAATTGGAATACTATTTGGTTCCATGTGCTAAAAAAGTATGTAGTTTAGCTTCTGAAGAATATAAATGCAAGTGAAAGTCATATCTGACATTTGCTCAAAACATTCCACATAGTTTTTGTTTATAAGTATACATGTTTAATTAAATGTATTTGAAACAAAAATATATTATGAACATATTTAGTAAATATGTATATTTAATAAAATGCACTATAATTACAATTAATGAAATGTGTAGTTCATTAAATGTTGTAAACATATTTCATTGAGTCCTATAAAGGCATACAATACCCTTTAGATTTCTCATTGAGGGACATTTGAATGATGACTTTAACTGAAATCGATCACTATAAAATTAGTGATTTTAGATTGGTAAAATTGTAGGAAGTTTCTAAGTTATTCCAAGATTTAGATTTTGAGATTGCATGAAAAAAATGTGCTATATACTTACAGGATGCTTCGTAATAAAAAATGACTCCTATAGAAGATTTGTGAAATATTTCCAGTACCTTCTGTATGCTAATTGGAAACAGACAAACTGAGAAGATTATTTCACAGAAGAACACTCAGTTTTTTCACTTACATCTATAGTATTGTCTAGTGAAGTGCTTTTAAAGGAAATGGGTAATTTCAGAGCAGAGTTACAAATGGTAAAAAATGGTTGTTAATAATATTTAGGTTTAATGAAAGATGAAATTGCTGATGAAAGAGATAATTTAAATACTTTAAATACATACTGTTGAAATTTATTGAGATGATGCAGGACATTTTCTTAGCTGATGACATAAAAATCACCAATTTTTAAAAAAAGTTTCTAATGATACTTATTACCTTGAAATGTACATCTTGTTTAGGAAGATATTGCCAGATAGCAAAAGATAAATCAATCAAAAGTTGTACTGAGAACTTATAAAGTTAGAAGCTGAAATTAATATATGCAAAAATAACAACATGGATAATAGCTGTCATGACAAATAGTGAGTGCAGAAATACAAGTCACAGTTAGCTGAACTACCACAATATTTAATACGCTGTATGTTGTTGAGTAATCTCTTATCTTAGACAACAACCATTGTAATTTCATTTTGGGAATGTACAATAGGAAAAGTTTCTTTTACCTCTGCTATCACTCTTGAACTTATCTGTATCTGTATTTTAAATTTCAAGCATTTCATACACCACTGGTTTGTTTATATTTATCTGCACTGTAATACAATCTTCAACAAATAAAGTTTGAATGCCAACCTCTCAGAGTTGAATAATTTCTACAGAAAAATAGTACTGTGAATAAGCATCAAAAATTCTCTAAACAGACTTTTTTATTTTAACAAGCAAATCTGAAAAAAGGTTAGAAATGATACAGAATTTTTAACAAATGTAGGAAATTAACAGTAGTTAATATATTGCACATGGTTATTTTGTGAGTAGCTTTTTCAGGTTACAACAGATTTCTGAGAAGAACGAAGTTATAGAATCATGTATACATTGAATTTTATATGACAGGATGAATGTGTAAACTTTTGTCAAGTTGTATGATATTCTAAAATGTAAGAACATGCTAACATGAATAAAAGGAATATAAACTTACTACTAATTTGGTTCTTCTATTTTGACCAGTTTGTTTGTCATATTGTATTCTGCTTATTTCATTTTGAGGAAATGACAAGGGTCTGCGAAAGGCTTCAGTGACAGTAAATTCAGGCAAAAAAATCATACTCCAGTGTATCTATGCCAACACTATCATGCACAGGGAAAACACTCTGTGTAGAGATCACTAGGTAGGCAGATACAAAGACAGACAGACAGACAGAAATACATCTCTATACATTTCAAACTGCTTTTCACTGTGCTTATATTCTAAGAGTAAGTAAAGTTACACATTAAACTTACAGATATCTGGTAAGACATGGTTATTAAAGTTATGAATCTTTTTTGCCTAATAGCAAAGACAATTCCTTATAGATGTGATTTAAGATGCCATTAAATATTATCCAAATTTATAGTTGGGCTAGTAAGTTTATCCTAACATTATCTAAAAATTAACCATTTTCTCATATATTCTTTCATGATCTTCTGTTTCCTTTATTTAGTTCAATAAATTATTTGGTATATCTTCATTTCATACTTCCATTGTACATGATTTTCAGTGTTATAGAAATAAATATTTTTAAGTTTCTTTTCAGGTCTAATAACTTCAATTCAGAGAAAAATGCCACTCTTTTTCTGTCCAAAACTTTTGCCACAGCAGACACTAACTCTTAAGGAAATATTATATATTAACTTAATATATTATAAAATAATATTACTTTAATGCACACTCATCTGCATGATCTGCATTAAGATTATTATTTTACTAGAGATGAAAAGGATTGAAATTTTAAAACTATCATATTACAAACCATTATTAGGGTCAAATATGTTCATTTATCACTCACACTGAGAATACAAACATTAATATTTTCCTAACCATATTATTCCCATTCCAGGAATATCGTTACATTATTATAAACTCTATAACAAAAAACCAGGCCATGTAACTTTTTTTTTCATAAAGACCTGTAAGTGTTTAAAACTTAACATCTAATTTGGAATGACAGATCTAGTTTTACAATGGAGAACCTCTCAGTGTTTAATAATTAATTTGTATTTTTGAATAGCAAAGATAATTAAAATATTGAAAAAAGTATAATAAATTCATTTTTTAGAAGGTAGGTTTTGATATATGCATAACAAACTACCCAAAAACCTTAATGCAGTATTTAATATTCATGCCAAGATCAAGCATCTACATATTCTGTATTTTGGAGTCAGAACCGAAATAACTCTGCCAATTTCAAATCATAATATTTTAATGTCATTTCTGAAAATGATAAAGAATTCATACAGGCCAACTTTAAAGAGGTCAATCTCAAGAAGAAATCAAAATGCTAAAAAACATATTAGCTTTGAAAGAGACATTAGAAGGCATAGTAGCAGTAAAAGTTGTGATAGTTCAGGGGGGCATGTTGGCAACATAATTTGACATGAGTTTGACTAATGGGAGGGCAATCTTGAGAAGTGAGCTAGTTGAAAAGAAAAAAATATTACAGCAGGGATATCAAAGAGCTTGTTCATTAGGGAGTGAAAGGCACAAGAATATCCCTAGATATTTTTAGTTCATTTGCATTTGTCTCAATTGTATCCTAATATCCTCCAGGAAATTGGAAATTTGAAGTCAGTTGTACTGAAACAATCATACACCGAGATAACAAAACAAAAATGAAAATAAAATTTACCGGTGCCAGAAGCTAATATCTAATGGTGGAAATTCTCTCATCAGCTTTAAAACCAATGGAACCATCCTAGAGAGAGGTCTACTTAGTATGTGGGTGTGTGTAAGAGAGAGAGACAGTAAGTGAGAGAAAGACAAAGAGAGATAGAAGAAGAAGGAGTAAGAGGAAGAGGAAGAAGAAAGCTGGAGGGGAATAAACCAGGGTGTGTATCTGAGTGTGTGATGTTTGTATGTATGTACAATTGTATGTCACAGTACTTGTCTGGCATTTGAGTGATACTGGATGATAGCATCTTTTACTGTCCAGGTGGGTAAGTCTCTGTTGAATGTGTCAAATTCTGAAGTCTCCTAAAAATAAAACACGTTAGAATGTAGTGTTTATGCAAATTCAAAAGAATCTCCTCTAAAAGACAAGTTCAACAGGTTATAATGGTAAGAGTGTTTTTTCCAGGAAAGTTCGATTGATGTGATAACTTATTAGTGTACCACATGCATGCATAGAGACATTGCAAAGCAGTGTGTGGTGGTTCTCTCAGAAAGGATTCCATTTGTATCTAATTAATCAGACACAAAAATCAAGAGAAACAAAAATCCCCACTATTTAATGTAGTGAGGCAATACAAATCTCATCTCAAGAGAAAATTAATTTCCTGTATTTGTGATGCTGTAAGAAACCAGAACAGTGCAAAATCAATTCTATACTTTTCAACCTCGGTACAGGTATTAAAGGACATATTTTCAGATCTTTCATTCGAATGTCATCCTTCTTCACAAAATATTTTTTACAATTATACTAATGGGTAGTCCATAAAGAAAATCATAAGCAAAATTATTTATGAAAAAAATAGTAATTTGCATATAGAGTTTACTACATATTTCACCTTTAATACTGTCTTATTTATTCTAATATAACATTTTGTTTATTCTTATGTAGAATTTATAAGTTCTTACATATTTCACCTTTATTATTATTTATTTTTACAACCTCTAAAGTGGGTAAGTTCTATTACTTTGTTGACTTGCAAACAGGATAATGAGTTATGGATGGCATGTCAAACGTTTCCCATGTTCTCTTACTTCTAATAAGTAGAGATCCACAGTTCAAGTCGATAAGTCTGGCTTCATTTAATAACTATTCTTTGAGCCCTTGTATATTTTGCTAATATCTTTTTTCAGTAGGATACTTCCCTATTTCCTACAAATCAAAGTTTTTGAAGTCTTAATTTCCAATATAAAAGTTTTTTTAAATTTATCTTTCCTGGTAACAGGTATTAATGGAGGCTAACAGATATTAATGGAGATCTGATCATGTGTTCAGGTAAACATGCCAATAGGGCCCTTTTGTATCAGCTGTAAGTATTCTGTTTAATTTCTGTATCCATTAATTAGTACCATTTTGCTTTTAACTGGCTGAGAAACATAACATGAAATAGAGATGCATATGAAAGTATTAATGGAGAATGCTTTGGGGAAAAGCAGTTAGAAAAGACGAGTTGAAACAGTTGCAATAAAAGCCTAACTTAATCTTATGGGAGAAGTCAAGAATGGGCACAGCCCCCTAAGATACCTCAGATTGGACTTCAGAGTTGAGCAGTCATTGGATGTGGGTTGAGCCCTCTGGAGGAGGGGTGTATTTTTGGCCAAGGCAACTCTTGCCAGTTGAGTTGTGCGGTGAAGCATCAGCAATCATGATTCCTAGCAGGGGTATAAATGAATGCCTTAGTCTTAAAGAGCAGATTGAGGCACCATACCACAGAATCCCATTAGTCATTTAAAAATATATACACCTTATGGTGTGACATTTATGTTTGATAAACTTGACCTGTCTTAGCATGAAATTCTATATATTTTGACAAACACATGTACACGCAACCACCTGCATAGTTGGAAATGAAGAACAGTTCCATTATTATACAAAAGTTCTTTGTGTTCCTTTGGACTAGCTGAGTTCTTTATTTTAGTATATAAATCATGCTTTTGACATTCATTCATGTTTTGCATGAATGAATCAGTAGCTCATTGTCAGCGGGTCATATTATTGATGAATATTTTATTGTGTGGATGAACCATAATTTGATTATCCATTGGCAGCTGAATTTTGTTTGTGATGTTCTCAGCTTTGCTGATTATGATTAAATTTAAAGTGGCATGGGTAAAATATTTTGTGAACATAAATTTTTTAATTTTCTTGGATACTTATTTAGGAGGGGAATCATATCTGTGCAATGCTGTTTTCTCATATGAAAAGCTTTAAGCAAAAATATATGGATTTTTCAAATTCTCTAGGACATTTGGAAAAGAACTTTTAAAACTATGGTAGCCATTCTGATTAATTATGTAGTTTAAACTCTTGATGATATAATTTTTAATTTCTCTATTGACTAATGCACTGCACATCTTTTCATGTGTGTATTTTTCATCTTGTATGTTCTTTTCCAATGATCAGTTCAAATATGTTATTCTGTTTTTAAATGGTAAGAATTATTTCAGTACTATTTTCTTTAGATAACACTATTTTTATATTATAGATATGTTTTATTTTCAAGTATTTTCTAATTTCTGACTTTTGTCTCTCCTTTTTCTTTTCAGAACTATGTTGGAAGAATAATACATTTTTAATTTTCCTAAAGTCATCAATCACTCATAGTGGAAATTGAATCTTTATTATCCTATTTAGGAAGCTGTATAGACAGCACATACTTTCATTTTGCTCCTTGTCTAGGTTGACAGTTTGGGTTAATGGTTGTTACATGTAAATGTTTAGTTTATTTGTATGCCATATTATCTCCACTTTGGAATTAATATCAATCTTGTTAGATGGCTTCCATTTGATCATTTTCTTTATTGTTGCTTTTTTTTCTTTTTATAGATGTTTTTGACAATTAACAATTCTAAATTACCTTCAATAGAAGTGTATGACTTTATAACTTTTTCATTAATGTCTAGATTCCAAAAGAACAACCCATCAGTTAACCTTCAATTTTTTTTGTCTTTTATCTTTCTTCCTTCCTTCCTGCCTTCCTTCCTTCCTTCCTTCCTTCCTTCCTTTCTTTTTTTTTCTTTTTTTCTTTTTTGAGGCAAGGTCTCCCTATGCAGTTCAGGTTGGCTTTGGGTTCACTTTGTAGCCCAGGTTGGTCTCAAACTCACAAGGATTCTCCTGACTCAGCTTCCTTAATACTGGAATTACAGGCATGCTCCACCATGCCAGGCTACCTTCAAATACTATACTAAGTCATGCATAGTGTTAAAATAGCACAATTTTAGTTGCTCCCTTCTATTTTTTGTCTTGTTAATTTTATATATTTCATATTTGCACATGCTAAAAAACCAAAATAGTAAAATTCAACAGTATTTTTGCTTTAGAAAGACCTTTATCTCTTAAAAGATTTATAATACAAGTAATGTTCAAATTTATTTTTTAAAATATTATGATTTCACTTCTTGGTGTAAGATCTATTCCTCTCTGGATTACCACGTCATTTTTGTTTAAAAGAAATGTTTATTTTTGTGCTATATCCCTCATCAGAACCCTTATAGTTTATTTTCATTATTTATACTTTGGGTATAAAACCTGATGATTTAATACATGTAAACATTTGTGAAATAGTCACCGCAATTAAGTTTACTAACTTAGTCATTGCCAAACATATTTACTTTTGTAATTTGGTGAAAATGCATAGCATTATGCTCTCTGCAAATTTCAAGTGCACAGTATGTCATTGTTACCTCTAGTAAATCTGGTGTATATTTTATATCCAGAACTTACTCACCACTCATAACTGAAATTTAGCATTGCTTTCAACATTTTTATTCCTTCGTTTTTGTAATCACTCTTTGCTGTTTAGCAAAATTTATTTTCCTTTTAGAGAATAAACGTTGTCACTTCATTGTCTTTGGCTTACACATAAGTAAATTTGATAAGAATTTAGCTTTCATCTCTTTTTCTATAATCTAGTGAGTCCTTTCTCTTCCCATAGTGATTTCAAGATATTTTTTAATCTCTGTTTTCTATAAGTTCTATAATAATATCTGTAAGTATTTCTTGTTTGTTTACAATTTAGGCATTTGTTTCAGGGTATTCTGAGATTCTTTGCTCTGTGGTTGTTCACTTTTGCGTTTATGAAAACTCATTGAACATTCGATCTTCAAATGATTCTCCTTACTGCTTCGTGTTCTTTTCTTTCTGGGATTTTAAATGCAGTTATGTTAGATTATTTTATTTTTTCTCACTTTTCTTGGAGGTTTGGATTTTTGCATTGTTTTACCTCCGTGTTTTTGTGTGGTCGAGGAAATTTTTATTTGTCTAACTTCAAGCTGACTTGTCTCTTTCCTGAATCTGCCAAAGTAGGCTGAGGAGCTGTTCGAAGGTATTCCTCATCTTCGTGACTGCGGATGTTTGTCTTCTGCCCGCGCTGTATCATTCAGCTTCTTTGATTTAATTTCCTTCTTTATTGAATGTATCCATCTGCTCATACATACTGATTATTTTTTCCACTAGAACATTTAGCATATTAAGCATAGTCATTTTCGGTTCTCTCCCAGATAGATCCACACGGAGATAATCTCTGAAAATTGATAATCAGTTTGCTTCCTGTCATAGATTTGCCTTACGTGGCCTGTTTTTGAAATTTTTCTGACTATTGCTGACTATAGTGCTTAAACTATTAGAGGCTAAGATAAATAAAACACGTGCTTTGAGAATCTGTGCTTTTTGTGAGCATGATACTAGGGTCTTAGATCAGTTCTATCATTGGTTGAGCTGGTTTTGTATTTTGTTGTTTCTATGGTTACTTTAGTGTGTAAGAGGCTTCACATATTTCTGGTGTTACCTAAGAATGAAAGCCTTGTGTTGAAAGATTTCTCTCAATATTCTTTTTCTGCCTTTGCTTTTGTCTCTCCTACATGTCTGACCCTGCACTGAGTCTTTTGCCATCCCTTCATCTTCCCTGGCAGTAGACCAGTGGGTCTTGCTGCTTGCTGTTTATTTACTTGCTTGTCACTCAAGGCGAGGGTTCCTGCATGCACCCTGCCCTCACCAAGTGGTAGTAGGTCTCCTAGGACTCACCCCTGGAACAGCTTCGTGAAGGGTTTTCCTTTCTTCCCGCCATAGTGCCTATCCTCTCACAAGAGCAAACAAATACTGTGCTTACTAATTTTTTTTATTACATGAATGAAAATCATGAATTACAAAGTCAAACTCATTAACTATAAAATATCAAATAACTCCTGGTTACTTTTTACATTATATTCAAAGAGGAAAATGAATTATTTTTTGTTGTTCTACTAATCTATTTCCTTATCTTTCTGCTTCTTTGGGATATAACTGCTGACTATTGCTCATTTATTGACATAAGTATTGTCTTTTGTTAAATAACTTCATTATTGTGGCAATTTATTTGTTATATATTTACTACAGTTATGAAAAAATATATTCTATTAGTTGTAGTAACATACATAAATCTTTTTCTTTTGCAATGAGTTTTCTATTTTTATCATTTTCTATTTTTTATTTTGCCTTCATATTTACATTTTACTTTTGTATTTGAATATTTACTTAGTGTATGCTAAATATTTTGCTGCATACAAATTAATTTTAATTATTACTTAAACAGAAACTATTGGTAAATTTATCTCTAGTAACTTAAACAGAAACTATTGGTAAATTTATCTCTAGTAAAATAAGAATCATAAAATGTGCCTGAGCAGTCTGACTTTCATAAAATGTCTTTAAACATTATAACTTAAATTCTTTCTCTAGTTTAATTTGAACTTTCCTGCTTGTGGTAACATTTAGTGCACAAGTGCACCTTTTCAAAAGATACAAGTTTCTATCAATGTCTTTTTATTTTTTTTAATACCTGGGAATGACAACCCTCTTTGGAAGTGTTTCACTAGCTTATTTTAATTTCATTCTTCTATAAATGTTGTTCTATTATATTTTATTTTAAAATTTCAATAAAGTTGATCAAATTCTTGCTTTTTCCTTATTTCATAATTAAACTGATCGTTTTCTGAGTAATGTGGAATGTTTCTTTCTTAATATTAAAAGTGTATAATCTAATTTAGGTTATTTTTTCTTAGTTTTCCCAGATATGGTAGCTTTTATGCTCACAATGTTGTAAGGTGCCTAATTTTGGTGAAGTACATTTTAATTTTAAAAATAAAGTTTTTGTAATTTTTCCCAGGATCTCATTACTGAACATTAATAGTCCATATTTAACATCCATATATTCTGTTATCTATTATTCTAATCTCTATTTTTGCCTCTCTGTTCTAGAACGATTTATTTAAGATGACTTCAAAACAACCACACACATTTTTCATGTTAATTCTGTCTTTAATAATGAATGGAGTTGTATTCTCATTTTTAAAAATTCATTAATTACTTCACTCGTCTGAAGAGCACATGTAGTATGGTCTGGTAATGAGATTTTTATTTGCAGACTTTTTCCCCTGGTTTCCACGTATTTTAAATGTAATAGAAAATTCAAGTTATGGGTGTTGTCTTAAAATATACAAATTTGTTTTTATACATAGTTTTCAAACAGTTTCACTCTATTCTCTTCTGTATTTTAAGAATGATGATTTGCTATCATTTTATGTTTAGTTTTAGCAGAAAGATCAATCTGAGCCTAATATATTCTAGAAAACTGTAGATTTTTTTTCCAAAAAACTGTAACAATTGGATTCCATTAGCATCATCTTCTAAATTGCTTAGGGAGAAGTGTTTAGTTAATATAAACTTTGAAAGCCAGTTCAATTATACAACCATCAGATCAACTTGGCAGACGGCCATGGCTCCAGGAATTCATTTAGATACATTTTGTATTCCTATCATTTATTCTCTTTGTTCGGTGAAAATGTCATGCCAGGGGCTATGTTTTCTGTGAACCAATTTTAGTTTGGCCCAATTACCATCCCAATTACTTTTCTCTGCCTCTGTCTTTTTAGTGCATCATACTTTGGAAGGAACCATGCTTCATCAGAAGTAGTCTGAACTTACTGATATGAAAAACTAAAATCCTCATTATCTTAACTGTTATGGAAGTCATTGAGTCACAGATTCAAAAAAGACAAGACCAAAAGTTCTAGCTTGTTCTTTGTGTGTTAAATATAGATGTATATTTTTGGTTGATTTAGCTCCATCTCCATCTTCAAGAAATTTTGAAAGTAGATTGATGCTTCTGGGAAAAGGTAGAGAGTCATACATGCTCATGCTTCTGCAGGTGGTCCTTTCTTAACGGAACCTAAATGAAATTCTAGTGGTAACATAGGTAATCAAATTTTCATGACACTCCAATGGTCATTTCAATATCCGTAAATGCTGTGCTTAAGTCATCATTAATATCATAATTACACTTCCTTATGTTACAATTTTTTTAAATAATTTGGTCTCTTTTAGACATATTCTCTTAACTTTGTTATCTTTTCTTCCAGAGTTACTAGATGTGTTTTCTATTTACTTTTGAATGCATTTTATGGCTTTTTTGCTCCAAATATTTTCTTCATCATCTCCTTTTAAAGTATTTGCTTTTAGTTTCTGTAAACTTCTTAGGACAAAGAATAAAACATTTGAGATATATTCTATAACATGATTTCAAGTAACACACATTCAATTACAGCTAGCCATATGTCTTTTAAATTCTAGTGTTTTACATTGATCTGTTCCAGGGAACACATAATTAGACTATCACACATGTACCTCAAATGCAATACACCAAACAATTTTTAACAGGCTGGTGTTATGTGGTCATACATGAGGCTTTTTAGAGGTGGTTGGATCTAGAGTATGTGATTATGGGGTGAGGGATATGATGCTAAGGTTAATTCACGAAGGGATGGTAGGGTCAAGATATGGTATTTTTATATAATGGAATGCTACTCAGCTATAAAGAATGACCTCACTGAGGCTTTTACAGGTAAATGGATGTGACTTGAGCCCATTCTTTTAAGTGAAATAAATCAAACTCACATGTGTATATACTGTATTTTCTCTCTATTCTAAGAAACTGAAAGAGTAAATAAGATACAAAATCTTCAATTAATATTGTGAAAGGGTAAGAACCTGCTCAAAGAGAAAAAAATAACAGGGAAAAGGAGAAAAAAAGGAAGAAAAAAGACAAAAATATAAATTTTAATGCATACACTTAAGATTACTAAAATGACTGTACTACTAGTGCTATTAGTTCTTGGAACAAAACAGTTAACATCCCTCGATCAATTTTGCATGACTTTATCTGGTTATTTGAATAAGAATTTTGAAGATAACTATGCAAAACAGCAAAATTTGGTTGTTCCTACCACCTTGTTTTGAAGGCCTCCATTGTTATTGTTTTGGGCTCTTCGTTATAGTTACTTTGTTGTTTTGTTTTCTCCTAATACATAAAGGATAAAAGTACATGCATAGCCTTATATATGCCTAGAATTTTACCCAAAGTATTTGTAAGAATTGATTATATTATGTGTGATAGTATGAACAACTACACTGAAGAAAATGAGACACTATGGTAGCCATTGATAATTTCCTATCATTTTGCTTTGAAGTCTAATAATGCTTTTATTCTTGGATTTGACTTGTTTTAGTCTGTTTTCAGTTATTTGATTTCAATATGTATGAATATATGGACAGATATTATGAAGAAAACAAGAGACATCATGGTAGCCATTATTGATTTCCAAGTGTCTGGTCTTGAAAGCCCTTAAGGCTCTCATTCTTTTGCTTTGATTACTTTTATACTATTTTGATTTGTACTAACTTATTGTGTGTGAAGGTATGGACAGCCATTTAGAGGAAGACAAAAGACATTTGGGTGGCCACTGTTGATTTCCTGCTGTCTTTTTCTGAAATCCTGTGTTATTTACATTGTTTTGCTCTGCTCTTCTTTGTTCTGTTTATTTATTTTATTTTATTTTTTTGCTTTGCTTTGTTTTGTTTTATTCTCTTTAAAATAAAAAATAGTGTGCCTCACACTAGGTGAGTGCTACTCACCCTTAGGATACAATATAAGGGACGGAAAGAATGCTGATGTCGCTGGTCTCTGCCTGCTGCTTTCCGAATGTTGGAAACTGCTGTGCCTCTGCCATGGAGCTAGCCAACCATGAACCAAAACCTCTACAAACTGTCAGCCAAAAATAAATGTTTGTCCTTTAACTTTGGATGTTGGGAATTATGTCTCAGCAACATAAAAATAACTAAGACAGCCAAGTTTTCCTTATTCCGTTTTGAATTGTGTGACATTATTTCAAAATTATCTAAAAGAGATACCAGGAACCAATTCTTATTTCTATGTCAAATGATTATGAAAAATTCCAATTTCTTAATGTCCTATTATCATTTTATGTATTATTTATGCCTACATTTCTCTGAAACTATGCCTAATATCTTAAATCATTGAAATTAATTTTTTGACCCTCCTATAATAGCTATTTCCTATGTGGTTTTCTGTTTCATTACAAATATTCATATCCTCTGTCAAACTTTCATGAGTTCTAATTTTTTTTTGTAATGTGTATGTTTTCATAATATGTTTTACATAAAAAATAGCAGATATAATCATTGCTATCATACATCATTATTTCTCTCATTTGTTTTCTTTTCTTACTGAAAGGTTATTACGCAGCAATTTTCTAAACTACTCTCTTCATTGTAAAGTTTATAATACATACTTTATCAAACATCAAATATTTTTTAAAAGTACTGTCTGTTGAATATTATCTTTCCAACTGCCAAATTTCTTAGTATTTCGTATGTTTATCCCCCACCACTTCACAATGAGCTATGAGTACCTTGAAATAACATATTTATTAATCATTGTTTTACTCTCAGCATATAACTTAGTACCTGCTATATTGAATCTATTTAAGAAATCTCTTCTCCCTTTTTTTATGTGTGTGTGTGTGTATGTGTGTGTGTGTGTGTGTGTGTGTGTGTGTGTGTAACCAGGTCTCACTACAAAGTTCAGGCTAACCTTGAACTCACTATAAAGCTGATGCTGGCCTCAAATTCACAGCAATCCTCCTGCCTCAGTCTACGGAGTGCTGGGGTCACAGGAGTGCAGCACCATGCCCGACAAGATGTTTTTCTGAAATAATCACTACATACAACATCTACATAATGAATCTTAGCACCTCATCAAGTATTACCAGGTGCTAAATATGCTGGGCATTTCCTCTCAGCTATTGTAATATTTATTATAATGAATTTGCTTTCTGTCAGTAGAAATATTTCTGGGTCTCCTAATAGATGGCCTAAAACCATGAAGGCTTAAGGTGCTTTGCTTTTGGTTTTATTTATTTATTTTTTTTAGTTTTCAATAGAATTTCAGAGGAGAGAAATGTAATTATACTATATACCTTTATTTTTTAATGATATTTGGACAAAATTCAGAATTAGAAAACTTTCTGAAAAATGCCATAGTATGTTCCCTAAGTTATCCATACCAATACTAAATAGCCTTTTGATATTGCAGATAAATAAGCAATTGAATGATTATAGAAAAACTTAAGGAAACTAATTTTTCTCAGAACTTAGAGATAATTTGTATCATATATAGTTACTAAATCTATCAGATATAGTTATTGAAATTATTTTATATTCATTTCTGACTTTTAAAACTATCATTATGTATCCTAAATAAATTTTTACATTGTCATGATTACTGTGAAGAAACTAGTTTGCAGAAAAAGGTAAGTGTTTAGAAAGTCATACTTAATGCTCAGAATGTGCTATGTTCAATTTATTTTCAAATTTATTGAATCACACATATAAAATAATGAGAGGAGTTACCCAGTGGGTTCATTTTTAGACAGGAAAATTTACAAATTTATTAAAAGAGCTAAAACCTTTTGATTGTATGAAAATGATATTAACTCTTCTAATCACTGAAAACAATGGATATGAAGGAAACTCGGTGGCACTTTTGAGATTAAACTGTGTTCTTTTTTCCAATTCTGTGCATCTTGGAATCTGCAATGAAGCATGTACACAAGAGGACAGTCACGTTGCGACTCTTTCCTTCTCTCTGTAGTCTGTGGAACCTAAGATACTATATATAATGTGTGTCTGAAACATTTGATAGGATAAAGAAATTACAACCAGGTGGTCAAATTAAAATAACTCAATAATACATTGAATATGTCCATAAGCTTCTCTTACCAGTGGAAATAAATAATCCCAGCATATTCAAACTCATACATAGGATATTGACAGTTGGGCATAATGACAGTGAACAAATTAAACACCAATCTCCAGTTTAGAACCCTTTGATGTATCACTTTCATTCGATAAAACAAAAGAATCAGATTTTTGACAATCAAAGATAAACTTGGTAAATTACAAAATACTGAAAAAAATCATTTTCAGTGTTTTAAGGTTACTGAAAGGTGAAGTACCTTTGTACTCAATAGGGTGTGGGCTACTCTTGCTTTAAAATTACCCCAGGGACAGATGCAGGATCTGTGTACATTGATGCATGTAACAAAGCAGATCGTGTCCAACAAGGGGGGCTTTCAGCAACTGGCCCTCAGTGGGGCCATGCTATATGTGTCACAACATTAGAAATCTTACTTCCAAATCACTGCAACATTAGACTCACTGGTCTCTGAAATAATAAATTGGTTTCAGCATGCCAGAATCTAAATACAACTTATTTCTATATAAATGCATTCCTGTCAGTAATCTTTGAATTGTGTCATTATTTAAAAGGTGCTGTTTTCTTTTGAAGCTCTGCTGTATTAAGTAATGCATATTTTACCGAAAAGCATAGGTGATAAAAATGCTGTAAAAGTCAGAAATCAGCTGGACTTTTTTATGATTTATATATGGAATAATGGTTCATGTATGGATGATTTTTGTGGATGACTGCATTTGAAAATGAGAAAACCTAGAAACAAACCATATTAAAATATGAACTGCTTTTCAAAATAGACAGTTAAATCTATTCTTATTCATGTAATTATGTGCATTCATAATTGACTAATTATGAGCATGAAGTTTAAATAAAGTGAATAACTGAAATTATACATCTATAATGCTACTATCAAGTAATGCTATACTAAAAGCAAAAAGGTTTGAATTTACACAAGCAGTGTTTTCTGTAGAGATCTATAAACTTTCTGATGTTTTCATGAGACTTTTAATTTACTAATAAATGTATTCTTTTTTGTTTTAAAAATTTGAGATCATTGCCTATGGGTCCTAAAATGGAATGAGAAATTTTATTTATGTTTTAAGTGTATAACTGTATTATGAGAATTAATTTAAAAATTATGACCTTTTTTTAGGCTGTCGCTTCATTCAATTGGTTGTTTTCTTTGTACTGAAGAACTTTTAATTCGAGATAATGCAGTTTGCTGATTTAACTTTACTATTTAACTCTACTATTGAGGTCCTGTTGAGAAAGTCCATACCTATGCCTACATCTTGAAGAGTATTACCTCTTTTATCAACCACTGGATTAAGCATTTTCATTTTAACATTTAAGTCCTTGATCAATTTTTATCTTGTTACAGTATAAGGTGTGAGACATGCATCTGTATTTAGTTTTCTGCATATGTCTAGCCACTTTATTATCATTATTAGTTAAAAGATATCTTTCCTCCATTGTATGTTTTTGACACTTTGGAGGTCAAAAATTAGATGTCTGAATATGGCTTGGGTCTTCGCTGAATGTGCTATTCTGTTCCATTGCTCTACATGTCTATGCTGGTGCTATGCTTCTTTTATCACTGTAGCTTTGTAATATAACTGGAAATACAGGATTGTGGGGCCTCTTGATTTGCTCTTTTTGCCTAGAATTGCTTTTGCTATTCAGGGTTTCTTCTCATTCCATGTATATTTTAGAATTTTTTCTAGCTATGTGAGGAATGCTATTGGCATTTTGAATGAGATTGTATTAGATTTGCATATTTCACTTTTGATAGTATAGACATTTTGACAGTATTGATTCTCTCTATCTAGAAATAGGGGATAGCTTTCCATTTTCCAATGTTCTCTGACATCTCTTTTAACAAAGTACTCTAGTTTTCATGATTTAGGGCCTTAGCTTCCTTTATTAGGTTAATTCGTATGTGTTTAATTTTTCTTGCTGCTATTGTGAATGATTATGCTCATGTAAATTCTTTCTTGGTGAGTTCATTATTGGTGTACAGGAACACTTTTTTTTCTCTGCTAACATTGTAATTTTATTTTTACTTTCCTGAATTTATTATTTCTCAGAATTTTTTGAGTCTTTTCTCTGCAAGAACCATGTTATCTGCACAGAGAGTTTGTCTTCTTCATTTTCTATAAGCATCACTTTTGTTTCTTCTCTGGCATGATTTCTCTGGCTAACATTTTGAGTACTGTATTGAATAAAAGTGGTGGCAGTAGACATCCTTGTTTTGTTCCTGGTTTTAGAGGAAAAGCTTTCCATTTTATTCCATTTAATATGATATTGGCCATTGTTTTATCATAAATGATTTTATCAGATTGAGATAAGGCATAGTACCTAGAATATATGAAGAATTTAAAAAATTACATCCCCAAAACTAGAATAAGTGGGAAATTGAATGACTACCTTCTCAGAAGAAGTATGAATAGTCAATAAATATGTGGAAAAATCAGCATCTCTAGTTATTAGAAAAATATACATTAAAACATCACATGACTCCATTTTACTCCAAAAAGAATGACCTCCATTAAAATACATAATAACACATACTGGCATGGCTTCAAAGGAGGAAAAATGAATCCTTATGCATTGTTTGGGAAAGGTAAGTTAGTACAATTACTATGCAAATCAGTGTGATGAAACTCCAGAAAACTAAAAATAGAAATTGCATTCAACCCAGGTATTTTCATCCTACTTGATAATATCGCATTACATGGGCACATGTTTACCATGTTTACAGCAACACAACTCATGGTAGGTTCATTTTGAAAAAGGCTTATGTGTCGATCAGCATCTGAATGGATAAAGACAGTATAACTTTTATACACAATGGAGAACTATCCTGTCATTAAGACTTACAAATTTAAATCATTCATATGAAAAAGGATGCATCTTGAACCATAATGTTAAGTGAAATAAATCAGGTACACAAGCTTCAATATTGGACAGTTTCTTTTGAATGAGAAACTCAAATTATAAATCATATAAAAAACAAAGTTCCAAAGGATGGGTAGTAGGAAATAGGGACATAGATCTTTTGCAGATGGAGGAAGCATCTAGATATGGAGGAAGAAGGAAGGGGATGGAAAGGGAAAACAGAAAAAGCTGTTAGATGGTTTATAAAGCCATTAAGTGCTCACAGTGAGTGTAGTTAATATGCACTACAAAATCATACAAATGGAAATAAAAAATATTTTTTAAAAAGTTAATTTCATAGCTGATAAAAATCTTGAAAAACATGAATTTTCAACCAGAAACATGTTTGAATGAACTTGAGCATTTGTACTGAGTTCTGATCAGTTGCCTCAATAGCCTTATCTTTGAAATTAAAAAAAAATAAACATTGGTAATGGAAAAGGAAATATATATACAGTGACAATTCTAGTATAATTTACGTGCGTGTAATTATTAAGTTTCAGTAACTCTAATTTATGTTGAATTCCATTTCTTGGATTTCCTCATTTTATTTATCACCACTGTGTTTAATAATTTTAAATGTAATCCCAAATATCATGCTAGTTTATTTGTGGTATATAATATATTGCAACGAATTAATTTATAATCCATAGTAAAGATTATTCATTGCAGTATTGGTAAACTTTAAGTTATTAAATTTTCACCTTTCCTCATTGTCTTTATAATTTATTTGTTTAAGAAATTGAGTCCTCTTGTATGTAGACTCTCTTACAGTGAATTTTTTATTACATTCCTCTTTTATTCATGCATTGTTACTATTTATTGTTTTTATAAATTTTTAGCAATTGAAAGACTAACTATGTAGCTTTATGTATATTTGCAATAATTCTCTAAAGGTAGAAATATGTACTCTCATTATGAGGAAAATGATATTTTATTTTGGTTTGACAATTCTCAAAACAGCAAGATCAGTTAATTTAGTAGATTGAAATGGATAATATCATTTTCTGCTTATTATTTGTTAAATATTTAATGTTTTTTTAACTTTTGATTAGTTTGCAAAGAAGGTCACTACCTTAGAATCCTATCGAGTTGATCAGCTTATTTTTATTTTCTGGTATTTTTATGAAGTCATGATATTAATCTGCTTGATGTGCTGAAACATTTCATACCTCTGCTTACAAACACTTACCTTGTCTCTTCAGGGAAGCAATCACTTCCAGTTGCTGCCTGAATGCTGGTGGCAAAATGAAAGCCTTAAGCTTCTTTCTTTCTACTGTTGAACTACCTATCTGGCTCATTTTGCAAGTCTTTCCCTGGAAGCTGAATCCAAATTCTCTTCTACTACTCTTGAATCTACTGAAGGGAAATTGACAATTGGAAGCCAAAATCTGACTTTTCACAGTGCTTATTTCTGTAGAATTAGTTGCTGTTTAGTATTGTTGAAGTGAGAAATAAAAAATGTAGTCTTTACATTTTCATCTAATTTTATGACTTAAGAAATTTTACTGAAAGTCTTAAATTGATGTCTATCATTTTTCTTTTATTTTGAAAATCTTTAACCCAAGTTGCTAATTTTTTTGTATCATTAACTGAAACATAAGTAGATTTGAGTCTTGCTGTTAGATTGAAAGTCAGAACTTTCTGGCAACGCCTGATGATACTCTCTCACAGAAATATCAGAAATTCATTTTCTTTCTTGCTTCCTTACTAGCTGACTGTTTTTCTTTTTAATTTTTCATGGTGTGGGTATTCAATGCACAGCCATAGTGTGTGTATTCATAGTGTGGGTAGACATAGTTTGGGTATTTAATCCACAGTATGTCATGAAAGCATTCTTCCTTTGAGCTTTATTCCCAACCCTACTTCCTACTTTTTTCATGAAATCATATGCAACCTTTGTGATTTGGACAGATCTGACTAGACTGTGAGAACTGTGAAAATATATCTTCATGCAGTTTTGGTGCAGATATTGTTAGAATGTCTGCTTTTCTAGGAAAACTACTTTAATACATTATGGGAAGAAATTTTAAAATACAAAAACTGTGTGTGTGTGTGTGTGTGTGTGTGTGTGTTTGTGTGTGTGTGTTTGTGTGTGTGTGTATGTGTGTGTGTGTGTGTTTGTGTTTGTGTTTGTGTGTGTGTGTGTATGTGTGTGTGTGTGTGTGTGTGTTGTTATTGAGAATTTAACCCAGGACTTTACAGTTGTCACTGATTTGTATCCCAAATCATTTTTTTTTTTAATTTTCAGACTTGGTCTTGCTAAATTGCCTAAGGTGACACGAATGTACAATCCTGCTTCAGCACCCTGTGAACCTGAAACTTCGGAGATGGCTGAATTCCTTATGTGCGTAACAAATCTCAG